>JAODAL010001396.1:0-233233 GCA_025379985.1 Phyllomedusa bahiana
AATTTTTAATTTTAATTTTTATATAATCCCCCATTATGAGACAATACCACCCCCCTTATCTGCCGGTCTTATCAAGAGGTCTGTATTATTTTTCAATTCTAAAATTGCATCAAATTGGCTTTTATTTAAATTTTTATTTTTATATTTTCTCATAGAGGATTCTTTTTTTAATTCTAGAAGATCATGTTCAATACATTCTTGAAAAATATCTAGACCAGCTGGTCTAGATTGAATGGGATAAAACTCTCTATTTTTAGTATGCACTTTAACATGTGGAATAGATTTATTATCTCCACTTTCACTGTTTAAGGCACGCAAATTGACTAAACTAACGTTCTCCTGAAAAGGAATATATG
This sequence comes from Phyllomedusa bahiana, assembly GCA_025379985.1. NCBI lineage: Eukaryota > Metazoa > Chordata > Amphibia > Anura > Hylidae > Phyllomedusa > Phyllomedusa bahiana. The sequence goes on from JAODAL010001396.1 coordinate 357, forward strand.
TGGTTATATCTGTATTGTAAGTAGTCGGAGAGTCAGTTAAAGAGTCAATTAGAGAGTCGAGTGAGTCGAAAAGTTCCTCATTTAGCAAGTCCTGTGTACTGTCAAAGAAATGGCTTTTTAAAGTCAATGATCTTGCAAAATAATTAACGTCAAGAATAGTCTTATACAGATCAAAATCCTTTGTAGGCACAAAGCTTAGTCCTTTAGACAGGACTGATGATTGCACGTCTGTTATAATGTAACTTGACAGATTTATAACTTGCTCTTCTAATATCTCCGATATCGCGATTTCGCCTGTCTTCTTAGTCTTGTGTTTTCTTCCACCTCTCCTACCCCGTTTTTTGCCGATGACCTGGAAGTGGTGTTTTGTTTTTGTCTTCTGTCGGTCCTGTTCACACTGGTTTCAGCGCTGGATGCATCTGATAACTCATCTGAGGTAGTCTGCGGTATCATTTCTCCTGAAGTATCCAGTCCAGGAAAAGAAACTCTGTTTGGGCCAGAGTGAGACTGACTAGATGCAGATTGTTGTTTTAAAATAGGTTTTAAACTTCTATATTGTGGTCTCCAAGTATAAATGCAGTTTTTTTCATAGTCCAAAGTGTCTCTTTGGAACTTCTTACTTTTATAAATAACAATGTTATCTTCTAATTTTTTCATATTGGATAAAGTTTTATCATAAAGTTCCTTATATAGAGGTACATTTTCTTTAGGTTGTAATGACTCCTTAAGTTGTATAATTTCTGCATTAATGTCGGCTCTACGTTGTTCTTCGTAATCAATCAATAGCTGCATTAGTTTGAGAGAGCATTCTGTTAAGGTCTGATACCATTTCTCCATTAGATTTTTATCAGACATATTAGTGGGGAATTTTTTAATGCGGAGTCCTCTTGGGATCATTTGTTTTTCCACGTAGGATTCTAAAGTAGTCTGATCCCACCAGAGTTTAAGCTCTTTAGTCATTAAGCGTTCTAATTTCACCATACTGGTTTTTAAATCCCCATTTTCTTCTTGTGTCTGTATCTCTGACCTGGAGAAAACACGGGCTGCTCTTTCCCGTCTTGCGGGTAACGTGTCCATAACATTGGTTATATAATCCATTATTTGATAATGTGGAACAGATTGTATATAGTAATCTAGATAGCTAATAGCGTGATATATGCAATTGCATGGGAGCACGACACCTTACTAGTAGAAATGAATACAAACAACACTGCATGTATTGCTAGTCAGCTCACCTGGTTGTTTAGCTGGAGAGGAAACGCCCGGACTGGTGGAAGGCAACCTTGCAAAGAATCCAAGAAGAAAAAGAAAAGACAAAAACAAAACACCACTTCCAGGTCATCGGCAAAAAACGGGGTAGGAGAGGTGGAAGAAAACACAGGACTAAGAAGACAGGAGAAATCGCGATATCGGAGATATTAGAAGAGCAAGTTATAAATCTGTCAAGTTACATTATAACAGACGTGCAATCATCAGTCCTGTCTAAAGGACTAAGCTTTGTGCCTACAAAGGATTTTGATCTGTATAACACTATTCTTTACGTTAATTATTTTGCAAGATCATTGACTTTAAAAAGCCATTTCTTTGACAGTACACAGGATTTTGTAAATGGGGGAATTTTTTCGACTCACTCGACCCCTTTAAATTTGCCCTCTTTAACGACTCTCCACTACTTACAATACAGTAAAACCACATATATTCCTTTTTTCAGGAGAACGTTATTTTTAGTCTTTTTTGCGTGCCCTTAAACAGTGAAAGGGAGATAAAAAATCAAATTCCCATGAAAGTGATACTAAAAATAGAGAGTTTATCCCATTAACTAGCCCCACGGGCAAAGATATTTTTTCAAGAATGTATTGAAAAATGATTTTCTAGAATTAAAAAAAGAAACCCTAGAGAAAATATAAAAAAAAAATCTAAAAAAGCCAATTTGATGCAATTTAGAAGTTGAAAAAAAATACAGACCCCTTTATAAACCGCAGAAAAAGGGGGGGGGTGGGTATTTTCCCTCATAATGGGGGATTATAGAAAAAATTAAATTTAAAATTCTTTAAAAATGAAAAAACTTTCAGCCATTAAAATTTAAACCCCACACAGGGGTTTTCAACAAAAATTAAAAAAAGTATAAAATAAGGGGTTTGGCTAGAGGGGGAATTACAGAAAAAAAAAAAAAAAAAAAAACGAAAAAATTATTTTTGTGAAACATCCTAATAACCCCCAATTCCACCCTCCCCCTAAGGGGTGTTTTTTCCCCCCCCCCTTGGCCCTAAATTGTTTCAGTATCGGGCCCTTGGGAGAAGCCGTTGGGCGCATGGGATAGATTCTATCCACAACCCATAAAACATCTCCCCCTCTCATAAAAAATTTCAAAAGTCTCGTGTCTATCATGCACAAGCAAGATTGGGGTTCTTTTTTGCCGGGCCCTTTTATTTTATTTCATATATCCCATTCCCCATCACTCCTATTTAATTTCTCAGATCCCACCCAAATCGCTTTGGTAATATGCGGGGGAAATTTGTGGGTTTTGTTATTTTATGTTTGAATTTCTTTTTGATAAACTACTTTTCCTTCAATGAAAAGTATTCCTACAGGTCGTGGAGCTTCTATGGGAGCAAAATTCTTCCCCCTTCCCCCCGCAAAACATATTTAATGTCCCCCGTGGGGGAGAGATATCTTCTCACAATTCATGTCCTTTTTTCCCCCCCCACATCAGGTGGAGGCCGTTACATAGACACCTGCTCTGGTGTGGGGGGGGGGGGGGCACAAGAATTGCCTACAATTTGGAAAGTACATTAATCTAAAAAATGAAAATTAAAAATCACCCTTGAATGGCAAAAAAAAAAAAAAAACTATAAATTTTTTTGATGAAAAAACTAGTGTCAATGGAAAAATTTGAAATTTATGTCTTGCCATAAACGCAAAAATGGGAAAAAATTCAATCCTACACGCCAAACGAGGGCCCCTCCCTAAACATGTCATTAGGGGCGTGCCCCCTATGGCGAATTAATTAGAAATAAAAGGAATGTTCAAAAATTTAGAAATTTGGTAAATCCCAGAAAGAAGTTTTTTTTAGATTAAACGCAAAGGATACCCGAGAGGTTTTTCTAAATCAAACTACAAAAAAAAATTGCAAAAAAAACCCCAGACCTGATTTAATGAAAACCGGAAAAAACCCAAAAAAAAAAAAAAACGAAAGAAAGTCAGTGGTAAAAATACTATCACTTTTTACCACCACTTAAAGTCCCCAATACAATAAGATATGTGATATTATAAAGAAATATCTTCCACTTCTTATGACTCAAGAAAATATGAGAAAGCATTGTTACTAAAAATGTTAATTTTGCAGCTAAAAAGGGACAAACACTTGGATCATTATTGTCTCCTAGTCATTTTTCTTCTATACAACGTAACTCTAAAACACATTGGCTATCATTGAGAGGCACTCATAAATGTGGACATACACAATGTATTATTCATGCCAACATTTGATAATGTGCCGAAAAATTCAATTCTGCATCTAAAAATGAATCTTTTCAAACAACTTCCTATATAAATGTAAATACACTGTTTACGTTGTATACTTGATTACATGTGTAGAATGCAACGTTCAGTATGTGGGTTGTACTACAACCTCACTTAAAACTCGCATTCGCAGGCATTTGTCTGATACAAAAAAAACCAGCTAAAGTTGGAATTTCAATGGCGACCCGACATTTCATAGAGAAACATGGAGGAAATACTATGAATTTTAAGGTATAGGCTATAGAGAAAGTCAGCAAACCACAAAGAGGCGGAGATTATAGAAAGAAATTACTCGCCAGAGAAGCCTGGTGGATATATAGATTGGGTACAAGATGTCCTAATTTTGGGGTTTAAAAAAAAAGAACCCCTGGGTTTGCTAGTCATTATTAATTACTTGATCCCTATTCCTTTTACCCCTATTGTTGGGTTTTTTTGGTTTTTTTTTTTAATTTTTATTATTAAAAAGATTTTTAAATAACACAATTTTTCTGCAAAACGTCATTTAAATTTTGGGGAAAATCCCATGAAACAGGTTTATATGACCATATTTTAAAAATATATAAGGGTGTGCAGGTGATACTCCAAAAATTTTCATGATTAAGGGAAATATTTTTCCCGAAACGCATCGACCCAAGGGGTGCGGGGGGGCTTCTCTTTTAATATATGTATTTTTTCATTTTTAACCCGGAAATTTTAAAAAAAATTTTGGAACGTTTTTTTTTTTTTTAAAAAAATATCTTTTGGGTCGTTTCGCTGGGGCACTTTTCTTTTTTTTTCTTTGGGAAAAAAATTTCTCTCTGGTGTTTTGAAACAGTTCCAAAAGACAAGACTTTAAAAAACTGGCCTTTTGAGGGCCCGGGACTCCAAAATCCCAAAAATTTTTTCAGATTTTGATTTATGAAAAATAAACCCGGGGTTTTTTCTTCTTTTTATCCTTTAAAAAAACTTGGGGAATAGTGCTTTAAATTTTCAAAAAGAAGGAAACCCAGGGAAAAAAAAGGGGAAGGTTTTGGGAAAAAAGTACAAGGGAAGGAAATTCTTTATAAAGGTTGTAAAATTTTTTTTTTGTCATCCCCTTTGGGACTTTTTTTAAAAACCTTTTATAAAATAAAAGGGAAAAACCCCTGCAGAAACGTGAATACCTAAATACTTTATAGAGTCAAATATTCACTGAAAGGAAAACTGAGATTGTAGATGAAAGGCTTCCATCAGAGGAAGGGATTTATCTAAGATTTTAGACTTGTGCATCTTTATTTTAAAGATTGCTCTGTCAGCTTGAAGTTTTACTAGTATGTTTGGAAGGCCACCTTAAGATTGGACACATAGGGTGACATGTATGAACGGGGCCGAGCTAGTTATTTTGCGTCAAAAAGCTGTAGTAGACCTGTTCTATTGATGAACGAACTTTGCTGCGATAGGCGCCTGCGCAACACTTTTTAGGCTAAGTTCAAATGGCATAATTGTGGGGTTTAATTACGCCCCGCAATTATGCCGTGTGTTCGGGAGCTCACACCGATCGGCGCAAGCTCCCGTGGGGGAGGGGGTGTGCCGGCAGCCCGCTGGCCCCATAAACGCAGTGAATAATTGACATGTCACAAGTCCAGAATGATCAATGATACAGTCCAAACATTTGCACAATGTAACATCTCTGAGGTTGAGCAGGACTGTATTAGGCTAAGTGCATACATCATAGGACAAAAAATGTCAGAAAGCATTTTGTCCTATGCAGGACCGCGGCTTTTGGCATTGATTTGAGCAAAAACCGCAGTCGGTTTTAGTTATTGCTGCCAGCCCGCACAATTTAATGTACAGGAAACCGATGGCAAACTGCGGGACTCCGGCGGAATATGCACCGTGTTGCATGCTTCGCTGGATTTTTAACACAGGGGTTAAAAACCCGTACAGCACGGGTTTTTCATTGCTGTCTATGCAGCACAGTGTACCGTCAGATTCTCAGCGATTTCAAAATACTGAAACTGCCTAAAATTCAACGGTATTTCTGTGCTGTGTAGAGATAGCCTTATGGGCTAATAGGGATTGAGAGGAGAATGATCCTCCATTGAATGCGGAGAGAAGCATCAGCGTTAATGACTCAGCAGATTGCTAGTAAACACAAGTTGTTTAGTCTTTAGGGCCTAGACTTATACCAACTATGGGGGATATGCATGAAAACTGTCTAGGTCTATGACTATCTTTGTTGCCCATAGCAACCAATTAGAGCTCCCCTTTAATTTTTTCAGAGCACTGTATGACATGAAAGGGGAGCTCTGATTTGTTGCTACAGGCAACAAAGAAAGTCTTAGATCTAGACAGTTTTCATACATATTGCCCTAAAAGGGTGTGTCCACATGGCATGTTGAGTCCGTGTTTACATACATTATTAGATGTGTGTTTGGATCTGTGTTTTGGACCCTAAACATACCCAAACACGCATCTAGCAATATGCAGTGTGATTTACATTGCTTTCAATGTAAAACACGCATCCGCATTCAAACAAGTGATCGCTGATGCGTGTTTTACAGGCGTCTTTCTGATGCGTCTTTTGGATCCGTTCAAAGAATTGACATGTCAATTCTTGATCTGAAAGATGCAGCAGACACCCTATTTAAAACTTTAGGGTGCGTTCCTGCTGCAGCCAAAACGCATCCAAACATGCACCTGCGTTGAATGCATTTTGGATCTGATTGACTCAGAGCTTTTGGATGCAATTTTCAGATCCAAAACGGGTCCAAAATTGGATCCAAAACGCTGTGTGAACATACCCTAAGTCTTCTCAATGACAGCTTGCTTCTGAGAGCTCAAATTCTTCCTACAATGCCTCCTTTCCCTCTGCTGAGAATGTGGGAAATGGATGCTTATAAGGGATAAGTCCACATATCTGCTCTTGATGTTGGACAGTAAAACATAATAGTCTTTAAATATAAGAGAAATATTTCCTCCCTGAACAGGAAACCAAATGAGGGACAAAAACTGACTAAAGTCAAAGATAAATAAAACAACCAGTTTTATCACTCCAGTTCCAGTTAAGGACCTGTAGCAGATAGAAACGTATCAATGGGAGCACACATTACTATTGTTGGTCTCTGTGACATGTACTTTTTCTGTCGGATGGTATCTACTATGTACAATTGCTCTTGAGGATGAAAAAAGTATTTTCTACTTTATTAGGATCCCAACAGCGTTCACTAGTACCTTCAGTAGTTTAGAAATTCTTCTGTAACCAATGCCATTAATATGTTTTGCAACAATAAGGTTGAAAAGATCTTGAGACCGCTCACTGGTTTTACCAATCATGATATGTTTCTTGTGTGGCACCTTGGTGATGAGATACCTTTTTATAGGCCATCAGTTGAACCAGCTGACATAAATTTTTCACTAAGTGGCAGGTTCGCTATCTAATTAATGATAGATTTCAGCTAGGGTCATGAATTTCCATGGCATTTTGCATCTTTTTCTTCGTGTGTTCAGTACTTTTTCCCTGTGTTATTTCTCACTATTAAACATAATTTATGGACATCTATGATGGTTTATGATGGTTTGATTTCTTTGCCTATGTGGATTGGATGAGTTGTTACTGACATCTGTTGAGAATTTCATGTGAATAGCACCTTCAGCACATTTATTTGGAAGATTGGTGACGTGTTCAATACTTATTTCATCCGCTGTAGTTCTGATACTGTCCAGAGGTCCCAACTGTTGGTCACAGAGAAAATAAAACTCTGCATAATACATGTGAAGAAAATCACTATAATTTAGGCATATGTTTATACTAAAAATTACCGTTTGAACCTTTTTACTGTTGTCGCAGTATCTTTCCATTTATTTTAATAATTATAAAAACAAAGGTTCCACCGAGATTCAAACTCAGATTGCTGGATTCAAAGTCCAGAGTGCTAACCATTACACCATGGAACCCTATGAGTATGATGTAAAGGTTATTATATTATAATGAGATAAATAATTAGGTGCATTTACCTATGAGTCAGTGTAATAATGTACAGGTCAAAAGCTTCTCTTTGCAGAAGACAAATAACATTTGTACATTCTGGAGAAATTACTGGATGTCCCCTGTGCTTGGAAAGTGATCATTTATCCTTCAGTCAAAAGTTTTCCAAGAGTTGCACACACTTGAATCCTCTTTTAAACTAATAGCAATAAACTGCAGTTGCTATAAAATATGGAAATTCTATTAAAACGCTCAAAATATTGATCCCATTTCTAGAAATGGTAATAGCAGGCTACAACTACAAATAACATCTGATAGTTCATGAAGTTTCAGCAAGGCTAAGCATGGGAATTACTTTCAGTATTAATCATCAACCAGAGAGAGAATATTATGTCCTGATAAAATTTGCTGACAAGGTGGTTTCCATAGGCATGTGGCAATAAGAGTTTACAGGGTACGGAAAATTGATTTATTGTTACAGTACAGAAAATAGAGATTAAGGCTTTGTTCACATGTGCGTTGGAGCCTCTGTCACAGATTCTGCTATATTTGCCGATTTTCCTGCTAAATGATGCCACCAGAAACGGGAACTGCTGGAACATGTTATAACTAATGATCCAGCACTCATTCAGTTTGATTGTTATGCTCCTATTATGGAACAGAATAACAGAACTGATGCAAAAGTGAACAACACCTAAACCTTTATTCATTAATGTGCCAAATAGTTTATCTAAAACATATTTTAAAGGGGTATTACCATCTCATTGATTATAGCTTTAAAGATGTAGGCAAAGATAAATAATGACTATTACCAAATACATTTATTCCCAACATCACTTTATTTAAGTGCTAGAGTAGTTCTGGTCTCCTACTTGTTTACTTACGCTAGCAGTGGCTGGGCTGGTGAGGTCACTCGCACTCTGAATGGAGCATGCTTCTCTTTCTACTGAGAAAAATCATTAAAGGAGTTTTCTCGCTACAAAGATCATATCTTTAATGAGGGGTACAGTAAAAATAAGCACTTTTGTAATTGGTCTGCATTACCTAAGTCACTTAGTATAGTAGATATGAGCTAAACTGTGCATCTATAGCTATTTCTGCAGCAGCTGATGGGACACGCCCTCCTTTTCTGTTATTGGCTGACTGATATGTCATTCAGCCTGTTGAGAAACGCCCCCGGATGGGAAAACGACCCCTGCACTGTGATTGGCTGCCTGCACTCTGTGCTTACTCCCCTTTGAGCTGTGAGAAACGAGCTGCCTGAGATGGCTGTGTATGTGTATAATGGAAGGCTGTCTCAGCTCCACTGTATGCTCATCTCCCAGTCATAGTTCTATGTAAAGGATCTGGGCAATTAATGACTATCTAACTGCTAGATTTACTCTCCCTCCATATAACACAGCCTTGTACAGTCTGCTCTACCTCCTGCCTGATAACAGAGGGAGAGGGGAGGGAGGCAGAGAGCATTCCTCACATTTGCTTTATCAGTTCAGGCTGTATGTATGACTGGTTACACTAATGCAAAAGTTCTGGTTAAAAGGAGCTTGGGCAGTCTGAGAGAGAGCTCTGCAGCCATGAGAAACACAGTAATAGGTCTGCAGAGCTGTGTCCTCTCCCTTCCCCTGCTAACACAGAATAATGATGTCACAACTGTTCAGTGAGGGGAGACGATACACACCTACTGTGAGGAGAGACTCGCCCCTGTATTTGAAATGGAAACAGATAGAATCAGCTCAAGTGTATGAAAGCTTCAAACGATAAAACCCCTTTAAACCTTTAGACAAGAATACAGCCTTGTGCCATCCTGTCAGGTCTGCACAGCATACATCTATGTATTGGCATGAAAAATAAAGTCACTCAGCAGCATGTAAGTTTTCTTTTTCACTGGAAGCTTCTTTTCAATTACAGCTCCGCTAGCTCACATTTATAACCAGACATTCTATTTGGACAGTGTCATTGTTTTTCACAAACGCTGAACCAATGTCCTTGTAACAGACACAGCGAGCAGAGCTAAAATGTCAGTCATTGTTGTAGGACATTAAGTGAAATTGGCCAGATGGGAAAACCCCTTTAATAGTGAGAATTTCTAGGTACTGAGGGGAATTAAAGGGGTTTTGCCAGGACGTGCCTTATCTGCTAAGAAGCAAATGTAAACAAGCCAAGGAGCTGAGAGAGAGAGAGACAGCCAGAGCACAGAGCTGCATAAGGGATCGTGTGAAATGCTCACTCAAATAATCAAACTACAACTTGTGGATTCTGTATACAAAAGACAACACCTTTTCTCCACAGCAGCTTGAAAGCTTCTTCATGTTCTCTGTCATCAGATAAAGCAGGGATCTACTCAGATAATCACACTACAACTAGTTTATTCTGTATACAAAAGAAAACATATTTCTACCCGGTGCCTTGAAAACTTCTGCAGCTCAGTCTCATCAGATAAGAAGCTTTCTCTGCGCAAGCCCGGCCAGCAGCTCTTGTCAGTTTGTATCTAATAGAAGCTTTTAAGTAACTAAAGGCAGGTAAGGCAGACTGTAGCTCTCTCAGACTGCACTTTTTGTAATCACATATATTTAGAAAAGTAATTAAAAACCCATTTTGGAGGATCCCACGTCAACATTACATCGTGGCAAAACCCCTTTAAGTCTTTTTCTAACTAGCAAGATGCCTTGTTTAATGTTAAAAAGTATTCCCACCATAATGACCCTATCATGGCCTAAACCAGCCATACACTTGACATTTTTAAATAATCCAACCACTTTAATTATTGGGACATGAATTATAACTGGCATTTTTATTTTAATTTGTGTAATACCATTTTTACTATTGCTTGTGTTTTCAACTATCAAATACAGTGTAGTGTGTTTTGTTTGATCACTATTTTACTGTTGACTTTTAGACACTTTATAAATAAGACATTGAGCAGCTTTGTTTAAAACAACTTATCACATGTAAGATACGTCCATGCGACAAATAAAATGTACTTGTTGGTATTGCATGTGGATTTAATTTACTTGTAATTTTTTTTACTCATGTTTTACAGTCAGAAACAAGTCCCATTCATTCCTATGTGGTGTTGGACACTGATCCACATTAAAAACCACATATAAATGTTTGGGGCGTGTTTTACACAAGGTTTTAGCTATCCCCATTGACATCAAAAGAAAATTTCCACACGTTTTCCAATCAAAGAATAAACCTGTTCTAAGTTTTTTATCTTAAAAAAAACAACCGCCGACAATACACGTTGTATGAACTACACCATGTATTTTCTATTGGTGACAACGGGAATGGTTTCTGCGTGGATTCTGACTTGAAATACTCGTTGTGTGGTCAGAGCCTTATAGTCCATTGTCACCAAGAGCCATATTTACAGTCCTGAAGGTTGCTGAGCTTAATTGCTACTGTGTTTCCTTCTGGTTCAGTCTCTATAATGAGATTGTTCTTCTGATTTGCATTTGAGGAAGTATAGTTTTCACATCAAGCACTGTGTATAAAAATATTTACTCAGTTCATTGACACCCATTGATATTCATTATATGAGTTCAAGTATGATGTATGGTTATAGAGTAATGACTGGTTCCATTAGGAATAGCTTTCGGCCATAGAATATGAAGTAACTCAGTACAAGCAAAAAGGTACATATTTACATAGTTGCTCAACTTTTGATCCAGATGATATCTATTTATAAACTTTAAGTAGTGTTTAAATTCACACTTTAAATAGCTATTGTAATTTTAAACACCTAGGGTGACATGTCTCAGTATGCAAGCACCATTTTTTGGGACTATTTTGCATCAAAAATTCTCTCTATGCCATATTCTCGAATAAATAAACTGTAATATAACAAAATTAGGCGCATTATACGCCAGGCACGACACATTGTAATGCACCTAAAAAAGCGTATTAAACATAGTAGCAATGATATACTGAGCACCTCCATAACGCAATGCACCTATTGAGGCGCATTACATACATTAGCAATGATACGTTATGCGCCGCGATTGCACAATACGCCTTTTTTAGGCACATTAAGTCTACTATGCAAGGTATACCAGACGCGAGATTTTTTAAAGGATCGTACTTTCAGGCGCACTTTACACTGATTAAATGCGCCTGAAAAATTCAGAGGCGCCAATTTTTGGACATGTCGTCCTTAATGATGTCTTTAATTATAATAGCTTTGTCTGAATTTTAAAAGCATAAAGTTTATGGTTCCTGTTTAACCCCTTAATGATGCCGCTACTTTCAAATTTTTGGTTTTCTCCTTCCCACTTTCTAAGTGCCATAAACTTTTTTTTTTTATAATTCAGTCTACATAGCAGTATGAGGGCTAGTTTTTTGCAGGACAAGATGTATTTTTAATGGTGTCATTGACTGTACCATATAATGTGGTGGGAAACCACAAAAAAAATCTATGTGGGGTAGAACATGAAAATTTTTTTACAGGAATTTAATTTCATTTCTATGAAGTTCACTGTCTAGCAGAAATGACATGTTCTCTGTATTCTGCATGTAGGTACAATTCCTGCGATACCAAATTTGTAGAGTTTTTGTTATGTTTCATTACTTTCAATCTATGGACCTGACTGAGCGCTCACTTTTGTGGGCTAAACTATAGTTTTTATTGCACCATTCTGGGATACATGGGACATTTTGATCACTTTTCTTTACAATTTTTTGAGGTTGCTAAATCATCTAAAACACTTTTTTCTCATTCAAAGAAGCTTTATTACTGTAGAAGGTAAGATGGTACAATCAGACAAGGTAGAAGGGTTGTGACAGTGGTAATACAGAGCAAAAACTTTAAACTGACATTATCAAATAAGTCCGTGCTGTGGAAGGGAAACACAAAAAAACCCACTTTTTTGATACCAGAAAATGATTTCCCAATAGGGGAAAATGATGATATATTTAAATAGATCCAAATTTTACATATATACGATAATGCCTTTGATGTGTAATTTTTTATGTTTTTTTTAATTGGTAAAATGACAAAATTAGTTTGTTTTGAACTTTTCAAATTTCTTTTTTTTAAAACTTTTAAACATATTTTTTTAATTTAACAATTAGTCCCCCTAGGTGACTCAAACATGAGATCGCTTGTACTATACATGCTTCCTAAACATATACAGGCTTCTCATTCATCACCTATTACACCCTGCCTATAGCCTGCAATGGACTTTGGCCCCTTTCACTTATCATTTAGATGCTGCGGTCATGTTGACCACAGTGTCTAAATGTTCAAATGGCCGGTTGCTGGCTGGATATACTATTGAATGAACAGTAAATGAAAAATTTAAATTGAGCCTGAAAAAATATGTTTTAAATTAATATCCTAGTTATAGCAAATAGAGCCTATTTATTATATATTGATAAGTTATTCATCTTCTAATATATTCTTTGCATCAATTATTCAAGTTTTTCAAGATTTATGCTTGTGGTCATTGATTGGAAAGCTTGGCATATACAATGGTTTAGCAGGAAATAGAGTAAATGTAGTCAAATTGTGACTATATTTGCTCTGTATACAATGTCTGTCATAAAAAATTGTGGTAAACCATCAGGGAACCTACCGAAAACCCTATTATAACACGAGTAAGGGTGCAACTAGGGATAAATTGGAGGCTGGGGTTCCTGTGCCTCTATATATGGGGGTGCTCTGGCTAAGAAGGAATTTTGCAAAGTAACAGTTAGTTTAAGTTGTCAAAAAATGGTCCTGTTTAAGTGAAAATGACTCTGTGAGCGAGCCAAAATGTTGTCTTGTAACAACTAGAAATAAGTGCACAGTTTCTCACCTTTACCTGGATGAGTGTTGTGATGCTTTTTTATGTATTTTGACAAAATGTCTGGTATAGTGCTGGACGGAAGGTATACCCTCCTAAATTCCTGCTCTGGATGAAAGAGCAGAGGAGACCACACCTGAGAAGCAGGCCCGGACTGACCATAGGGCAAACCGGGTATTTGCCCGGTGGGCCGCTGGGCCGGCTCGGAGCGCCCGCCGAGGGGGCCGGTGTTTCCCCCCTGACGCACGCACAGGGGCCGCAATGGTCGCATCTGCAACCGGACCCCTGTGGCAGGGGACCGTTAGGCCCCCCTCGCTGCACGGCCGGGTCACTGACCCAGCCATGCAGCCATCACAGCCGCCGCCTGCACCGTGCGGCGTTAGCGGCAGCCGAGGCTGAACAGCGGGGATCTACTGATCCCGTCTGTTCAGGTCCCAGGAGGCCGCGGGGCAGGCGCACGATGTGATGACGTCATCGCACGCCTGCTCCGCAGCCCGCACCCGGGAGTGAGCAGCCGCACCGGAGGATGGAAGAGGAGGCAGAGACTTCAGGTAAGTATTGGCTTTATTACTTTTTTTTAAACGACTAGCCCTGTCTGCATACCGATATACTGCCCCATACTGCCCTGCCTGGCTATATACTGCCCCATACTACCCTGCCTGCATACCTATATACTTCCCCATACTGCCCTGGCTGGCTATAAACTGCCCCATACTACCCTGCCTGCATACCTATATACTGCCCCATACTGCCCTGCCTGGCTATATACTGCCCCATACTGCCCTGCATACCTATATACTGCCCCATACTACCCTGCCTGGCTATATACTGCCCTGCATACCTATATACTGCCCCATACTGCCCTGCATACCTATATACTGCCCCATACTACCCTGCCTGGCTATATACTGCCCCATACTGCCCTGCATACCTATATACTGCCCCATACTACCCTGCCTGGCTATATACTGCCCCATACTGCCCTGCATACCTATATACTGCCCCATACTGCCCTGCATACCTATATACTGCCCCATACTACCCTGCCTGGCTATATACTGCCCCATACTGCCCTGCATACCTATATACTGCCCCATACTGCCCTGCATACCTATATACTGCCCCATACTACCCTGCCTGGCTATATACTGCCCTGCATACCTATATACTGCCCCATACTGCCCTGCATACCTATATACTGCCCCATACTACCCTGCCTGGCTATATACTGCCCCATACTGCCCTGCATACATATATACTGCCCCATACTACCCTGCCTGGCTATATACTGCCCCATACTGCCCTGCATACCTATATACTGCCCCATACTGCACTGCATACCTATATACTGCCCCATACTACCCTGCCTGGCTATATACTGCCCCATACTGCAATGCATACCTATATACTGCCCCATACTACCCTGCCTGGCTATATACTGCCCCATACTGCCCTGCATACCTATATACTGCCCCATACTACCCTGCCTGGCTATATACTGCCCCATACTGCCCTGCATACCTATATACTGCCCCATACTGCCCTGCATACCTATATACTGCCACATACTACCCTGCCTGGCTATATACTGCCCCATACTGCCCTGCATACCTATATACTGCCCCATACTACCCTGCCTGACTATATACTGCCCCTTTCGCCCTGCATACCTATATACTGCCCCATACTGCCCTGCATACCTATATACTGTCCTGCATACCTATATACTGCCCCATACTACCCTGCCTGGCTATATACTGCCCCATACTGCCCTGCATACCTATATACTGCCCCATACTACCCTGCCTGGCTATATACTGCCCCATACTGCCCTGCATACCTATATACTGTCCTGCATACCTATATACTGCCCCATACTACCCTGCCTGGCTATATACTGCCCCATACTGCCCTGCATACCTATATACTGCCCCATACTGCCCTGCATACCTATATACTGCCCCATACTACCCTGCCTGGCTATATACTGCCCCATACTGCCCTGCATACCTATATACATACTACCCTGCCTGGCTATATACTGCCCCATACTGCCCTGCATACCTATATACTGCCCCATACTGCCCTGCATACCTATATACTGCCCCATACTACCCTGCCTGGCTATATACTGCCCCATACTGCCCTGCATACCTATATACTGCCCCATACTGCCCTGCATACCTATATACTGCCCCATACTACCCTGCCTGGCTATATACTGCCCCATACTGCCCTGCATACCTATATACTGCCCCATACTGCCCTGCATACCTATATACTGCCCTGCATACCTATATACT
The DNA here is from genome assembly GCA_025379985.1 of Phyllomedusa bahiana. NCBI lineage: Eukaryota > Metazoa > Chordata > Amphibia > Anura > Hylidae > Phyllomedusa > Phyllomedusa bahiana. The sequence goes on from JAODAL010001396.1 coordinate 15,911, forward strand.
GCCCCATACTACCCTGCCTGGCTATATACTGCCCCATACTACCCTGCCTGGCTATATACTGCCCCATACTGCCCTGCATACCTATATACTGCCCCATACTACCCTGCCTGGCTATATACTGCCCCATACTGCCCTGCATACCTATATACTGCCCCATACTGCCCTGCATACCTATATACTGCCCCATACTACCCTGCCTGGCTATATACTGCCCCATACTGCCCTGCATACCTATATACTGCCCCATACTGCCCTGCATACCTATATACTGCCCCATACTACCCTGCCTGGCTATATACTGCCCCTTTCTCCCTGCATACCTATATACTGCCCCATACTGCCCTGCATACCTATATACTGCCCCATACTACCCTGCATACCTATATACTGCCCCATACTACCCTGCCTGGCTATATACTGCCCCATACTGCCCTGCATACCTATATACTGCCCCATACTGCCCTGCATACCTATATACTGCCCCATACTGCCCTGCCTGGCTATATACTGCCCCATACTGCCCTGCATACCTATATACTGCCCTGCCTGGCTATATACTGCCCCATACTGCCTTGTCTGGCTATATACTGCCCCATACTGAACTGCCTGGCTATATACTGCCCTGCCTGGCTATATACTGCCCCATACTGCCCTGCCTGGCTATATACTGCCCTGCCTGGCTATATACTGCTCCATACTGCCCTGCCTGGCTATATACTGCCCTGCCTGGCTATATACTGCTCCATACTGCCCTGCCTAGCTATATAATGCCCTGCCTGGCTATATACTGCCCCATACTGCCCTGCCTGGCTATATACTGCCCTGCCTGCCTACCTATATACTGCCCTGCCTGCATACCTATATACTGCCCCATACTGCCCTGCCTGCATACCTATATACTGCCCCTACCTATATATAAGCCCTACCTGCCCATATAATGGCCCTGCCTGGCTATATTCTGCCCTGTCTGCCTATATACTGCCCTGCCTACCTATAAGTGGCCCTGTCTGCCTATATACTGGCCCTGCTTACTTATATACTGGCCCTGCCTACCTATATACTGACCATGCCTGCCTATATACTGGCCCTGCCTACCTATAAGTGGCCTTGCCTGCTTATATACTGGCCCTGCCTGGCTACATAGTGGTCCGGCCTGCCTATATTCTGGTCCTACCTGGCTATATACTGGCCCTGCTTGCCTACATAATGGCCCAGCCTGGCTACTTACTGGCCCTACCTGGCTAATTACTGAGGGCAGCCCTAGCTAACTGGCTATTTACTGGGGGCAGCCCCAGCTACCTGGCTTGTTACTGGGGGTAGGCCCTGTCTACCTACCAAATTAATGGAGGAAGGCCCTGTTTATCTACCTAATGGGGGTCTACCTATTTACATGCCACTTATCTGACATTTTTTAATTTCTAATTTTTTGGGTCTAACATACGCTGTTTGGGGAATTGATAGGAAAGTGCTGGAAAAGAGACGAGCCTAAGATGTATTTGTGGTAAATTCTACAGGGATGAGTAGTGACCACTAGAAGAGGAAACTGCATGCTGTACCGGACAGAGAAAGAAATGGAAGGGAACGACTCATCAGGGAAGACCATCTGGAGGTTTGGGCCAGAAGGAGAAGAAAAGGAGAAGACAACTCCCATCAGAGATGACGTCTCCTGTGAGTCCCTGCTGTCAGGTTATTTCTCTTCTATGTTGAGTCAGTGGTGTATTCATGTGATGGTGACCTGACTATTGGGGATGTGATTGGTGGGGTTGTAGGTTATGCTGGTGCTTGTATAGTGTCAGTGTGGGCTTGTCCCTGATTGTAAAGCAAGCGCACACCTGACTCTGTGATGAGGGGTTTCTCTGCACCACTGTTTCTTTATGCTTGTGTGTAGGGAGCTCTCACACGGAGCGGTTTGGGTGCATTTTTTATGCGTTTTTTTGTGCAGAAATGTTCAGCATTAACTGCTCTGCCTTTCTGTACAAAAACGCATCAAAAAAACATCAAAAAGGCACCAAAAATGCTCCATGTGAAAGCAGCTTTATAGTGTAGTTTATTTTAGAAAGTGGCGAGGTGCGAGAACAAGAGACATTTTTTAAGCGGATATTGTATGTGGCTGCTGGGGGCTTAGTGCCAGGGCTGATTTTTATTCCCAGTCCGGCCCTGCTGAGAAGTGATTAATTAGTCCAGGAGGTGGAAATTTTAGGGATGCCAGGAGGACAGAAAGGGGCTGTTTATTGGCTTCCTGGCTGGAGACACAGCGAGCTGGTTCGGAGAAACAAGCAATGGTGAGCTGCAAAGGGTTGCAACAGTTCTGTTTTTGTGTAAGCTGGGTGGGAGAAACCACCGGTGTTTGTCCTGTTTTTGTGCCGTGCACAGAGCCGCGGGAGGACGGATTTTCTCCTCGATTAGCGGAGAAAAGTCCTCCCCCTTCGCATTCACTTGTTCATATTCCGTCCGAAAAACCCGTCCGGAAAACCCGTGCAGTGGGGACTGCTGCACGGGTTTTCCATAGAGGCCCATGTAAAAGTTTGTGGCCGGTTTTTCAGACGGTTTTTGCGTTCCCACTGCAAAGACCAAATACTGGTCGGATTTTCCCGCCAGTATTTTGTCTTTTTTTGGCACGTAAAGGAATTCTTTTTGTCCGTGGTTTGTGGATTCAAGCCATCTCCTTTCACATCAACATGTTCTGCCCAAAAACCGAGCGGAAGAATGAACATGTTCTAAGTTTTTCGTTACGGCGGCGGTGTCAAAAACCGTCCAGCGGAAAATCCGATCAGTGAGGATTGCTGTACGTATTTTCTATTAAAGTCTATGGGGAGTAAACTGTCTGAAAAACTGACCAAAATACCAGAAGCAGTTTTTCAGTTTCTAGTAAATATGGCAAGTAAATATATAGCTGTTGTATGAAAGATTAGATAGAAATATTTAGGAAGGTATAGCTTTTTTGTCCTATTTAGTACTTGAGAAATAAATTGCAGTATATTGCCCCAAAATAAATATGCCATGGAGGTGCCAAGGGGGTATGGAGCATCCTTACTCTCTGAGCTTTCTCTAAATGCAGCAGCTGCTGGCTATTATTGAGACTGCGGAATTGAGACTGCGGCATCTAAATGATTAGAATGTGGGGCTGTGGTCAATGTGGGGCTGTGGTCAATGTCAGGGTCCGCACGGTTGCCATGGCCGTCATGATTAGTTTTTAAGAAGTAGGGACAGATAAATGAAGACTATTACCAAATATTGCTGGTTTGATTTTGCTTTGTTCAGGAGATAAAGAAGAATTTATGTACTGCTAGTGTACAAAATGTTGTGTTGTTTACTGACCACCTCTTCCTGTTCACTCTGATCTTTCATTGTTCCATGGTCACTACCTACTGAGTCTTATCTCCAGTCTGATAGCAGAGCTGATATGCCAATCATGGCTATGGAACTGTCACGGACGCCCCTGCGACCACTGTCCCGGGTCACAGGCGCGCCCGTGCTCCTACACCGAGCGGAGCCCCGTCCGGCACGTTGGGTTTGGGGTCCGCTCACCTCCCGGTCCCCGCCGGCGTTCACTTACCTGGCCGCGCTCCTGCTCACTCTGTCTCCGTCTCCCGGCACGTGGCTCCGCCCCTAGGGGCGCGCGCCGGCAGTTTGAATTTAAAGGGGCAGTGCGCCGGTAATTGGTCATTGCCGGGCACTGCTCCTATTTAGTCCGGCCTCTTCCTGCCGGCCTTCGCCGGATCCTTGGTGTATCTTCCCGTGGTGATAGCATTCTAGTGTGTTCCTGTCTTGCCTTACCGTGTACCGACCGTCTGCTTACGTATACCGACCACGAACCTTGCCGTCTGCCCTGACCTCCTGCTTGTCTACTGTCTACGAACCAGAGCCGCTTGTCCCGACCTCCTGCCTGTCCACGACTACGAGCCTGCCTGCCGATCCTGTACCGCGTTACCCTTGGCCGCCACCGCAGGCAAGCCCCGCCAGTGGTAGTGACCATGGGGGAAACTCCCGCCGCAAGACCATCCCGTTTTGCAGCGGGCTCTGGTGAATCCCGGGGAAACCCACTTAGATTCCACTCCCTGGTTGGGCTTACGCCATTGCCTGCGGTGGTCCAGGGGATCCACCCCCCTGACCATTACAGTAGGATCCGGCCCATGGATCCCGCCAAGGGCCGTTACCCAGCCTGGCGGATCTGACGACCGTTGTGGCCCGCCGTCACAGCAACTCGGTCAACAGGCGCAGCAACTTACCCAGCTATCCACCATGTTTGCAGCAACTTGTCACCCGCGCAGCAGCAACTTTCGCTTGCTCCAGCGGTTGTTCCAGCCTCTACGGTTCCTGTGAGTCTGGGGGGGGGGCCCAAGCTTCGGCTGTCGCTCCCCCTCAAATTCGACGGATACCCAAAACTCTGCAGGGGGGCCCATCACCCAATGCTCTATCACGTGGAGCTGATGGCCGTCAGTTCCTGTCTGAACGTAGCAAAGGGTGGGCTTTCGTGGTCAGCCTCCTCCCCGGGGAAGGGCCTTGGCATGGGCTACACCCCTACGGGACAGAAACGATCCAGTGATGGCAGATCTACAGTCGTTCCTCAGTGAGTTCCGCAGTGTGTTCGAGGAACCAGCCCGTGCATCCTCCGCTGAGACAGCCCTCCTAAACCTATGCCAGGGGGACCTGTCTGTAGGAGACTACTGTTCCGTACTCTGGCCTCTGAACTGTCTTGGAACGAGGCCGCTCTGTGTGCTCCCTTCAAGAAAGGGCTCTCAAGCCGAGTTAAGACGTCTTGGCCGCAAGAGACCTCCCGTCTTCCCTCAGCGACTTGATCCAGTTAGCGACCCGCATCGATGTACGCTTCATTGAACGGGAGGAGGAGCTTCAGCAAGAGCGCCAGTCAGCCCAACCTCGTCGGTTTCCTCGCCTGGCACCGGTGTTCCAGGGGCCTCCTGCGCCACAGCCGGCAACACCCACCGACGAGCCCATGCAGATTGATCGGGCTCGCCTCTCTGAGCAAGAATTGGCCCAGCGTCGGCAAAGGAACTTGTGCCTCAACTGTGGCAGCCCAGAGCATTTTCAGAGGAATTGTCCCAAGCGTCCCAAGCCTGCGGGAAACTCCCGCACCTAGGATCTGTGGGAGAGGCATTCCTAGGTGCAACCTCCTCCTCTCCATGCCTGTTGATGCCAGTGCAGGTCGTGTCAGAGACTGGTATCACATTCCAAGTTCCGGCATTTCTGGACTCGGGCTCTGCCGGGAACTTCATCCACCAGGGTCTAGTGAAGCAAGTATCGGCTTCCAGTGGTATTTCTGGAGAAGCCGCTTGTCATCTCATCCGTCAGCGGGGAGCTACTTAGCGACACCACCATCCACCAAGCCTCTGTCTCTCCACGTGGGGGCACTGCATAAAGAGGAGATCTCCTTCTATGTGTTCCCTCGCTCCTCGTCGACGATCCTCCTCGGACTCCCATGGCTGTGGCTCCACTCTCCTATCCTGGACTGGACTACTGGAGAGGTGATTCGTTGGTGTCCCAACTGTCGGGTGCATTGTTTGGTGGCACCTCACCCGATGCTTTCCTGCTCTCGCTCAGCCCTTCAGGAGCCGTTGCCCGGGCTGCCGCCCGAATACCTGGAGTACGCCGATGTGTTCTCTGAGAGACAAGCCGAGAGTCTTCCTCCGCATCGTCCATACGATTGCCCGATCGACTTACTGCCGGGTACCAGTCCTCCTCGGGGCCGAGTCTACCCACTGTCGGTTCCCGAGACCCAAGCCATGTCCGAGTACATCCAGGAGAATCTCCGGAAGGGGTTCATCCGAAAGTCCTCGTCTCCCGCTGGCGCGGGGTTCTTTTTCGTGAAGAAGAAGGACGGTACCTTGCGGCCCTGCATAGACTACCGGGGCTTGAACAAGATCACGGTAAAGAACCGTTATCCATTGCCGCTGATCACAGAACTTTTTGATCGCCTGCAGGGCGCCAAGATTTTCTCCAAGTTGGATTTGAGAGGGGCCTACAACTTGGTCCGAATCCGCAAGGGCGATGAATGGAAGACGGCCTTCAACACCAGGGATGGGCACTTTGAGTACCTGGTGATGCCCTTCGGACTGTGCAATGCGCCTGCCGTCTTTCAGGAGCTCGTGAATGACGTCTTCAGGGACCTCCTCTACACCTGCGTGGTGGTCTACCTTGATGACATCCTGGTGTACTCTCCTGACCTCGAGACCCACCGCAGCCATGTTCGTCAAGTACTGAAGCTTCTCCGGGAGAACCATTTGTATGCCAAGCTAGGAAAGTGCCTCTTCCATCAGACCAGCCTCCCGTTTCTGGGGTACGTCAGACCCAGCAAAGCTGTCAGCCATGTTGCAGTGGCCACGCCCAGTCGACCTACGGGCTATCCAGCGCTTCTTGGGCTTCTGCAACTACTATCGCCAGTTCATCCCTCACTTCTCTACGCTGGTGGCTCCGATAGTGGCTCTCACCAAGAAACAAGCCAATCCATGCACCTGGCCCGTCGAGGCAGAAGAGGCGTTTTCGAAGCTCAAGTCCGCCTTCTCTACGGCATCTATCCTTGCACGTCCGGATCCCACGAAACCCTTCACACTGGAGGTGGATGCCTCATCTGTGGGAGCCGGAGCAGTTCTTACGCAAAAAGGTTCCACGGGTAAGACTGTAACGTGCGGCTTCTTCTCCAAGACGTTCTCATTGGCCGAGAGGAATTACACGATTGGCGACTGGGAGCTACTAGCCATAACATTGGCTCTGGAGGAGTGGCGTTATCTGCTGGAGGGCGCCCGTTTTCCCATCCGTATCTACTCGGACAACAAGAACCTGCAATATCTTCAGACGGCTCAGCGACTTAACCCACGCCAGGCTAGGTCATCGCTCTTATTCTCCCGGTTCGATTTTCAGATCCACTTCAGACCAGCTGAGAAGAATGTGAGAGCTGACGCCCTGTCCCGTGCCTCCGACGTGGTGGGTGAAGATACCTCTCCAGAACACATAATTCCTCCAGAACGTCTCATCTCGGCAGCTCCAGTGGACCTCCGGAGGGTCCCTCCTGGAAGGACTTATGTGCGCCCTGCTCTCCGCAGACGTATCTTAAAATGGGGACATTGCTCATTGGTGGCTGGTCATCCCGGCGCCCGAAGAACCTTCCACCTGATATCCCAGTTCTATTGGTGGCCTGAGCTCGAAAAGTGCGTTAAGGACTTCGTTTCGTCTTGTGACTCCTGTGCCCGCAACAAGACGCCACGTCACAAGCCGGCAGGCCTACTACAGCCACTACCCATCCCAACTCAACCTTGGACCAACATTTCGATGGACTTCATAACTGACCTCCCTCCGTCGTCTGGCAATACCATTATTTGGGTGATTATGGATCGCTGCCATCTGCCTCCCGCCTGGCTGAGCTATTCTTCCTTCATGTGTTTCGTCTGCATGGACTCCCTCAGCAAATTGTTTCGGACCGGGGAGTTCAATTTGTCTCCAGGTCTGATGCGCCCAATGTCTTCGAGGTCAAAGAGATTCTGGGCATGAGGAGAACTAGGGGAAAACGATACTTCCTGGTGGACTGGAGGGGGTTCGGCCCCGAAGAGAGATCTTGGGAGCCGGAGGAGAATATCCTGAACCGCAGCCTCATCCAAAGATTTCTCCAATCCAGTAAGAAGGGGGCCCAAGAGGAGGGGGCCCAAGGGGGGGGGTACTGTCACGGACGCCCCTGCGACCACTGTCCCAGGTCACAGGCGCGCCCGTGCTCCTACAACGAGCGGAGCCCCGTCCCGCACTTCGGGTTCGGGGTCCGCTCACCTAACCGTCCCCGCCGGCGTTCACTTACCCGGCCACGCTCCTGCTCAGTCTGTCTCCGTCTCCCAGCACGTGGCTCCGCCCCTAGGGGCGCGCGCACCGGCAGTTTGAATTTAAAGGGGCAGTGCGCCAGTAATTGGTCATTGCCGGGCACTGCCCCTATTTAGTCCGGCCTCTTCCTGACGGCCTTCGCCGGATCCTTGGTGTATCTTCCCGTGGTGATAGTGTTCTAGTGTGTTCCTGTCTTGCCTTACTGTGTACTGACCGTCTGCTTATGTATACCGACCACGAACCTGCCGCCTGCCCTGACCTCCTGCTTGTCTACCGTCTACGAACCAGAGCCGCCTGTCCCGACCTCCTGCCTGTCCATGACTACGAGCCTGCCTGCCGATCCTGTACCTCGTTACCCTTGGCCGCCACCGCAGGCAAGCCCCACCAATGGTAGTAACCTGGTGGACTCCCGTCGCAGCAAGACCATCCCGCTTTGCGGCGGGCTCTGGTGAATACCGGGACCCACTTAGATTCCACTCCCTGGTGTGGGCTTACGCCATCGCCAGCGGTGGTCCAGTGGATCCACCTCCTGACCGTTACAGGAACCATCTACAGCCTAAAAGGGAAGTGTGAGTCTGAAGCTTTGGCTCGGTATCAGGATGGTAAGACAACCCTTTAAGACATTATAGTACAGTACATTAGTATTGCCGTATATGGTACTTGTGATCATGATGCAATACAATGCTCAAGTCCCCTAAGAGGACTGGTTGGTACTGCAAAAAAAATTATTTAAAAAACACCCACTAAAGATAAAAAAAAATCTAATTTGCCATACAAGAAAAATAAACATAATAGGAATTGCTATGTCCGTAAAAGTCCAATCCAACACCATATCATGTTATTTATCATGAGTGGTGAAAGATATAAATATAATACCCACTGATTGGCTGCAGCAGTAATGTGGCTGATGTTACCGTTCAGAGCACTTACTTTCAAATGTTGATGTCACATTGAAAAGACGACTGGAAGAAAACAGAAGACAAGAGGTGAATGAGGATGTTGCAGTATTTGGGTCCCAGGTGAGAGAGGAGGGGAGTAAGTTTTTTACGTTTTTTATTTTAAAATGACAGTAGTATCTCATTAAAAAAAATAGTTGGACAACCTCTCTAAAATAGACACAATACCTGCCCTTACAGTTTTCAGATGATACTCTTCTCTCTACCAAAACAATTTCTCCTAAGCCCTAGGCTAGTTGTGTTTATGGGTTCAGCCACACGCCTTGGTTACTCTACATATCAGAAGACAGGTGGCATGAGTCCTCCAGATTGTGCCTTCTGTCACAAGTCCCTTCTTTTTGTTTTGTTTTTTAACTTGTGATAGGATAGATAAAACAAGCTATGTGTAAAAATAGAGATTCATCAGTCACCATTTTTACTTATTTTGGCTACACCTTTTTGCCTGGCTTTCTGTGTTACTAAGGTGGGAATGCAGCCAAATTAGTTTTGTGGGTAACTCTTGATTTTCATAAGTCAGTGCACATACATTTTTTGGTATGTGCACAGGGTAGGTGTCTGTCTGAGCAGTATTCATGTAAATGCATTCCTGAAATCCATAACATTGTCACGGTTGGAGGTAGTGGATCCTCTGGACCACCGCAAGCGATGGCGTAAGCAACGCCAGGCAGCGGAATCTAAGTAGGTCCCAGTTTTCACCAGAGCCCGCCGCAAAGCGGGATGGACTTGCTGCAGCGGGAGTCTACCAGGTCGCTACCCCTGATGCGACATTTCTCTGTGGGGCGGAAATGGATCAGAAAGTTGAACCTGGAGAAAAAGAGGGTCCATCGAGCTTGACGTGGATTCAGCCGCTGGGCTGTTTGGAGGTAGAGAAGGTTTTTATGATTTGTGTAGATATTGACCGGATGACGGGCTCCAAGAGATAGCGCTATTCCTCCAAGGCTAGCTTGATGGCCAGTAGTTCCTGATCGCCAATGAAGTAGTTCCTCTCTGTGGCAGAAAAGGTTTTGGAAAAAAACCCGCATGTGAGGGTCTTGCTTTTGGGTCCTTTTTGCAGAAGAATCGCCCCGGCCCCACTGAGGACGCGTCCATCTCCAGAAAGAACGGTCTCTCTGTATCGGGCTGGGAGAGTACGGGTGCAGAGGCAAAAGCCGACTTCAGCTTAGAAAAGGCCTCCTCTGCCGCTGGCGGCCAGAGCTTCGGATTGGCATTTTTCTTGGTTAACGCCACTATAGGTGACACCAGCGAGGAAAAATGTGGTATGAACTGCCTATAGTAATTGGCGAAACCTAGGAACCTTTGTATGGCTCGAAGACCCACAGGTCGTGGCCACTGTAAGACGGCAGACAACTTCGCGGGGTCCATCTGCAGGCCCTTGTCGGAAATGACGTAGCCGAGGAAAGGAAGACTTCTCTGGTGGAACTGGCATTTTTTGATCTTGGCATAGCGGCGATTGGCCCTTAGACGCTTGAGGACCTGTCGTACGTGTACTTGATGGGATTCAAGGTCAACAGAGAACCCCAGAATGTCATCCAGATAGACGACTATGCATGTGTACAAGAGATCCCGGAATATGTTGTTGACGAATTCTTGAAAGATGGCAGGTGCATTGCAGAGCCCGAAGTGCCCATCGTGAGTATTGAAGGCGGTCTTCCATTCGTCCCCTTCAGGTATCCGGATGAGGTTATCAGCTCCACGCAAGTCCATTTTGGTAAATATCTTGGCCCCCCCGGAGCCGGTCAAAGAGTTCCGTAATCAAGGGCAATGGGTAGCGATTTTTTACAGTAATTTTATTGAGGCCCCGATAATCGATACACGGACGTAGAGATCCATCCTTCTTTGTCACAAAAAAGAACCCGGCTCCAGCCGGAGAGGAGGACTTATGAATAAACCCCTTCTGGAGATTCTCCTTGATGTAGGTGGACATAGCCAAGGTCTCAGGCAATGACAGAGGGTAAATCCTGCCCCATGGAGGAGATGTTCCCGGCAGAAGGTCAATAGGGCAGTCATAGGAGCGATGAGGAGGCAAGGTCTCAGCTTGTTTCTCGGAGAAGACGTCAGCAAACTCTTGATACACAGCAGGAAGGCCCGCCAGAGGCTTAGACGGTACTGGAGAAGCGGTAAGCACCGGGCGAGGTGCCACCAAACAGCGAGACTGACATTCTGGTCCCCAACGCAAAATTTTGCCCGTCTGCCAGTTGAGCACAGGAGCATGGCGCTGCAGCCACGGAAGCCCCAGAAGGATGGACGAGGAAGACCGAGGTAGCACATAGAACGTATGTAGTGCCCCCACTTGAAGGAACAGAGGCTCAGTGCGGTACCGGACTGGATCGCTGAGGATCTCCCCACTGACAGAGGAGATGACCAGAGGTTTCTCCAAGCAGACCACGGGGAGCTTATGCTGAGACACCAGGGTAGCGTCCAAGAAATGTCCAGCCGACCCAGAGTCCAAGAAGGCTGTAGCTTGAAAGTGGGTGCCCGACCCAGTACTGAGTAGAACGGGGATGGTCTAACGAGGAGAGGCCTTGCTCTCACCTAGGAACGCCTCTCCCATGTATCCTAGGTGCGTGCGTTTCCCGAACGCTGAGGACGAAGTGGGCAGCCCCAGCGGAAATGTTCGGGGCTGGGACAATAGAGGCACAGGTTTTCTTCTCGCCGCCGGGTCAGGTCCTGTGGAGTCAAGTGAGCTCTGTCCACTTGCATGGGTTCCTCAGTAGCAGGCAGGGAGGACAACTGTGGCGGCCTCTGGAATACAGGAGCTAGGCAGGGAACCCGACGACCCCTGGCAGGTTCGCGTTTCTGGCGTAGCTCTTCTCGACGTTCAGAAAAACGGATATCGATCCAAGTGGCCAAAGAGATTAGGTCACTCAAGGAGGAAGGTGGATCACGGGTAGATAAGGCATCCTTGATCTGGCTGGAGAGGCCTTTATTGAAGGTGGCGACTAAGGCCGCATCATTCCATGACAGTTCCGAGGCTAGGGTGTGGAACTGTACTGCTTAATCGCCCCCGGGGAGTCACCTTGATGCAGATTTAGTAAGGCGGTTTCAGCAGAAGAGGCTGAGACGGGTTCCTCAAACTCACTGCGGAACTCGATGAGGAAGGCGGCGAGGGTAGCCGTGACTGGATCATCTCTGTCCCACAGAGGGGTAGCCCTGGCCAGGGCTGTCCCGGAAAGAAGGCTGTCCACAAATGCGACCTTTGACCTTTTTCTGAGGGAATTGGTTCCCCATTAACTCGATGTGCAGGTAACATTGGGTGATGAAGCCCCTGCAAGTCTTGGAGTCCCCATTGAACTTGGACGGCATAGACAGACGAAGCCTTGGACCAGCAGCCAAGATTCGTGGTCAAGTGATGGAGGCACACGGTACGGTACACGGTAATCGGAACAAGGCTTCAGGAATGCTTTCTCAATAGGCAATGGGCACTAAAGATCCGGCAAGGGCATCAGGAAGAGGCAGGCTTAAAAAAGGGCAGCGGCCGGCAATATCAAATTTAACAGAGCCGGCGCGCACGCGCCCTAGGGGGCGTGGACGCGCACGCTGGGAGACAGGAGCAGCAGCAGGAGCGTGGACGGGTAAGTGAGCCGGGACTCGGCCAGCAGGACAAGTGCGTCCGCTGCCCCACATGCGGACAGCGCTGCCGTCAGGCTGGGGGGCACGGATGCACCTGCAACCCGGGTTGAGGGTCGCAGGGGCACCTGTGACAAACATTATGGGAGATTCTCCAGTGGCTAGGTGTATTTTGCTCTCCTATCTCCAGTTTTGACACTGTGTATATACAGTTAGTACAGAGGAGACTTTTTCCAGATGCCTTACCACATTTAAGATTATGGGCCACATGTATAAAACTGTCTTTTTTGCACATAACAACCAATCAGAGTGACCCTTTCATTTTTCCAGAGCACTATATGAAATGAAAGGGGAACTCTGATTGATTGCTATGGGCAACAAAGTGAGATTTAGACCTAGACAGTTTTCATACATGTGGCCCTATATGTACATCAGCATCTGCCTGATTAGGGTTGTCTTTGATACCTATGGACAAGAAAATAGTTATACACTTTTTACTAGGTTGTATAAGGCCATGCAACACATGGAAATCCCTAAAGAAGCATTTATTCTATCTATCATACATGCTATCTATCTATCATTTATGCTATCTATCTATCAAAAAAACTTTGAGATTCTTAGTTCACACGTTTTGATCAAAAAATGTTTAAGCCACCCACGGTTTACAACGTGATCTCAAGGCGGGTGGTCCTACGCTATCTTTACCTCTCAAAAGAGCCAAATCCAGACTTCTCATTGGGTCAACCGACCTCCACTATCCAGAGAGAAAAAAATAAAAAAAAACAACCTTGCAAGCTGTACTGATATAACAGCCTGTGAAAGTGGGCGGGGTGCAAGAAACCAAAATGGAGGCATCCCTTCCTCCCTATATAGATTAAAAGCAATATATGCCAAATACAATGTATAGTTCTGCACAAAAAAACATTTCTGAAAAACACAATGTGAACCTGGGTGCCACTGGCAGGGTTGCGGCATATATATCTACACACGCACACCATTACCAGTGGCACACCACTGCTAAAAGAGCTATACAACACATGGAAATCCATAAAGAAGCATTTATGCTATATATCATACATGAAAAAAACTTTGAGATTATTAGTTCACACGTTTTGATCAAAAAATGTTTAAGCCACCCACAACTTACAATGTGATCTCAAGGCGGGTGGTCCTACGCTATCTTTACCTCTCAAGAGATCCAAATCCAGACTTCTCATTGGGTCAACCGACCTCCATTATCCAGAGAGAATTTTTTTTTTTTTAAAAAAAACAACCTTGCAAGCTGCACTGATATAACAGCCTGTGAAAGTGGGCGGGGTGCATGAAACCAAAATGTAGGCATCCCTTCCTCCCTATGTAGATTAAAAGCAATATATGCCAAATATAATGTATAGGTCTGCACAAAAAAACATTTCTGAAAAACACAATGTGAACCTGGGTGCCACTGGCAGGGTTGCGGCATATATAGCCGTGGGTGGCTTAAACATTTTTTTATCAAAACGTGTGAAGTAAGAATCTAAAAGTTTTTTTTTCATGTACAAGGCCATGGTCTGGCTAAACTCTGTTTTTTCCTCTCTTCCCAACCTCCGCTGCTCTGTAGGACTGAAGCTCTATGAAATATTATGGAACACACTTGGTGGAGTTCGCCTAAAATAAATCTGTTATGGGACAATGGTAGGTCTTTATTCAGATCATATATAGATTTGCACTGAAAATGGCATCATTATTTAACACACTAGGGGCGACATTTCCCAACATGCCAACGCGTTTTGTGGTCTATTTTGCGCCAAAACCACTTTTGACGCCATATTCTCAATGTAAATGAACTGTCGTACACCAAAACTAGGCACATTATACGCCGGGCACAAAACATTTTAATGCGCCTAAAAATGATACGATGTGTGTCTCCATAACGCAATGTGCCTATTGAGGTGCATTACATATACTAGTAATGATACGTATGCACCTCCATTGCACAATGCGCCTCAAAAAGCCCATTACATACTGTACACTACCAATGATACGCTATGTACCACGATTTGCGCAATGTGCCGCGATTTGCAAAATGCGCCTTTTTAGGTGCATTAAGTTTACCTGATGCCAGATTTTGAGAGGATCAGACTTTCCGGTGCACTTTAGACTGATTTAATGTGCCTAAAAACTCCAGCGGCGCTGCCAATTTTCGGACATGTCGCCTTTGGTCTCATCAAGCTGGTTAAACATAATATCTATCACCATTTCTCACAGTCATATGATTAATAATCCCTAGGGCATCGAAATCAGAACATCTCCCAACTAGAACCTATTAGGTAGCAGAATTCATATACATCATCAATGACGCTCTAAAATAAATAATAATAATAATCATGCGAATAAAGCCCTTATTAGCTGAATCAATTTCTTACTTTAATTTTTGAACGCAGTTTAAATTTTGGTTGGAGTTCTAAAATTCGCCTTTATTTTACAACTGGCTTATTTCTGGTTCACTGCCTTATGGAGCTTCCTAAGTCCATATGCATTCAGATAACTGTATATATGGAGTTGATCCTAGCAACAATTTGAAGCCACTTGTAATTTTTACTTTCCCTTATGAGGGTAGTCCCACCCTGCACGCCTTTGTATGTGATTGTCTTGCATCTCATTTTATTGATTGCTTTCTTATAATAAGTTACTGTAAATTCTGGCTTCTCTTGTTGTTGGCATTTGAGAGATGTTTTTCCCTAACTTTATCATACTTTTTATGACATCTTTACATTCCTCTATCATTATATTGCAATTTTGTTGTAATATTGCTCTTTTCCCTTTATGAGAGCCAATAAATTTTCTCTTAACACACACAATGCACAACTGTGATTGATTGCTGGGTGAAAAAAGAGGAACTTACAAATACAGGAGAAAAAATATAGCGGTAAAAAAATGTTCTATGTTTTTGACCAATTCCTAGGTCTGTCTTACAAATATTTATGTAAAATATTGACCAAAATTCTCAAAAGTGTAATGGTGTTTTAAGGGTGAACATCTGAGGGAGCATCTTGAAGTTTATGCACATCTGTCCCACAAGTATATAGTAAAGTAAGTACACCCCTCACATTTTTGTACATTTTGTATTATATCTTTTCATGGGATAACACTGAAGATATGAAAGTTAAATAGACTGTAAAGTAGTCAGTGTACAGCTTGTTAAAAAGTGTAAACTTGTTGTGCCCTAAAAATAACTCAACACACAGCCATCAATGTCTAAACCGCTGGCAAAAAAAGGAAGTACTGTGCCCAATTTGCCATTTTCCCTCCACAGTGTCATGAGACGTGTTAGTGTTATAAGAGCTCAGGTGTGAATGGGGAGTAGTTTAGATTTGTTATCGCTGTCACACTCTCTTATACTGGTCACTGGAAGTCCAAAATGGCACCTTATGGCAAAGATCTCTATGATGATCTGACAAAAAGAATTGTTGCTCTACATCCTACCTAGGTTGTAAAGAAGATCACCAACATCCTGAAACTGAGCTGCAGTATGGTGGCCAAGACCATACAGTGGTTTAACAAGACAGGTCCCACTCGGAACAGGCCTCATCATGGTCGACCAAGGAAGTTGAGTATATGTGCTTAGAGACATATCCAGAGATTTTCTTTTAAATATATATGTGTGAGTGCTGTAAGCATTGCTGCAGAGATTAAAGGGGCAGGTTGTTCAGCTTGTCAGTGCTCATAAAATTCGCCACACACTGCATCAAACTGGTCTGCATAGCTGTTATTGAAGAAGGAAAGCTCTGCTAAAACTTATGCACAGGAAAGTCAGCGAACAATTTGCTGAAGACAAGCAGACTAAGGACCTGGATTTCTGGAAACATGTCATGTTGGCTGATGAAACCAAGAGAACTTATTTGGTTCAGATGGTGTTAAGCATGTGTGGTGGCAACCAGTTGAGGAGTACACAGACAAGTATGTCTTGCCTACAGTCAAGCATGGTGGTGGGAGTGTCATTGTTTGGGGCTGCATGAGTGCTGCCAACTGTGTGGAGTTACAGTTCACTGAGGGAACAATGCATGCCAACATGTACTGTGACATACTGAAGCAGAGCATGCTCCCCTCCCTTCAGAAGCTGGGCTGTAGGGCAGTATTCCAATATAACGACTCCAAATATACCTCTAAGACAACCACCGCTTTGCTAAAAAAATTAGGGTAAAGGTGTTGGACTGGCCAAGCATGTCTCCAGACCTAAACCCTATTGAATATCTGTGGTACATCCTCAAACAGAAGGTGGAAAAGCGCAAGGTCTCTGCCATCCCTCAGCTCCATGATATCATCATGGAGGAGTGGAAGAGGATTCCAATGTCAACCTGTGAAACTCAAGTGAACTCCGTGCCCAAGAAAGCAATGGTGGAAAATAATGGAAGCCACACAAAAGATTGACACTTTAAGCACAATTTGTCCATTTTCACTTAGGGGTGTACTCACTTTTGTTGCCAGTGGTTTAGACATTGATGATTGTGTGTTATTTTGAGGGCACACAAAATTTACACTGTTATACAAGCTGGACACTGACTATATTGTATCAAAGTGTCATATCTTCAGTGTTGTCCCCTGAAAAGATATAATACAATCTTTACAAAAAATGTGAGGGGTGTACTCACTTTTGTTATATATTGTAACAAAACAAACACTTTCCCAATTTTAATTTAAAACGGCGTATGTTCATAAATATAGCAACATATAACTATAAGGCCTAGTTCACATGGCTTATTGCTGGCATAATTGCGGGGCGGGGGGCCGGCCATAGACTGTCATTATCTACGGCGCGTACGCGCCGTAAATAATTCACATGTCACTTTCTCCCCCCGCGGCGGATTCGCCGAGCGGGGAGGAGAGACGGAATCCATAGTTCTCTATGAGAACTGTGGATTACCGTAGTTACTGGAACGGATTGGAGCCGTACTGCAGCGCAAATACGGCGCGCAGTACGGCTCCAATCAGTGCCCAAATAAGTCATGTGAACGAGGCCTTAATGTACTTGGTGTTTAAAATATTTATGTATAATTTAAAATCCCCTATTTCCAATTGTGTGTATACATGTGTAAATGTTATTTATATATATATATATATATATATATATATATTATATATATATATATATATATATATATATATATATATATACCGTGTTTCCCCGATAGTAAGACAGCGTCTACATTCTTTTTACCCCAAAAGTCCCAGTATGTCTTACTTTCGGGGTATGTCTTATATAGGGCAGGTATAGGGCCAGTGTAGGCAGGTATAGGGCCGCTGTAGACAGGTATAGGGCCAGCTGTAGGCAGGTATAGGGCCAGCTGTAGGGCAGGTATAGGGCCAGCTGTAGACAGGTATAGGGCCAGCTGTAGGCAGGTATAAGGCAGGTATAGGGCCAGCTGTAGACAGGTATAGGGCCAGCTGTAGGCAGGTATAAGGCAGGTATAGGGCCAGTTGTAGACAGGTATAGGACCAGCTGTAGGCAGAAAAACACTTACCTGGTTCCCCGCTGCTCCGCCTCCCGCGCCGCGCCGCCTCCTCGCTGCT
Source organism: Phyllomedusa bahiana (assembly GCA_025379985.1). Taxonomy (NCBI): domain Eukaryota; kingdom Metazoa; phylum Chordata; class Amphibia; order Anura; family Hylidae; genus Phyllomedusa; species Phyllomedusa bahiana. The sequence goes on from JAODAL010001396.1 coordinate 33,805, forward strand.
CCGTCTCCCACGCCGCGCCGCCTCCTCGCTGCTCCGTCTCCCGCGCCGCCTCCTCGCTGCTCCGTCTCCCGCGCCGCGCCGCCTCCTCGCTGCTCCGTCTCCCGCGCCGCCTCCTCGCTGCTCCGTCTCCCGCGCCGCGCCGCCTCCTCGCTGCTCCGTCTCCCGCGCCGCCTCCTCGCTGCTCCGGCCTCCCGCGCGCTCATCCCGGCACAGGCAGTGACGTCATCAGGCCGCGCTACGTCTTAGAATAACAAGATAAGCCAGCTCACCCCTCCTACTGTACAGCACGGATCCTCCTGGTGCCAGGGAGAAACAGCATAAGCAATGCAGGAAGAAAAGTCGATCCAGCTGTCTCAAAAGCACAGGTCCATATGGAAAAATAAAAGCTTCTTTATTAGAATACCATTAAAAGATGGAATGGTCCGGTACAGACATAGGTGCAAAAATACAGCCGACGCGTTTCGGGGCGAACCCCCTAATCATGGCATAGGTATTGCATGTACATGGAGACTTAAATACTACTGCCACTGATTACACCTACCTGACACCTGCCGCCATAGCACGCATCACACAACCTCCAACGTACAGACACCGGACGACTCAAGACACTTCCGGGAACTCCGCGATGACGTGAGTGCGAGAGTCACATGACACAACCAGAATGACGCGCTGGCGCATGCGCAAAGCATGCATCGCGTCACCGGAGAGTCCCGAGACAAAACCGCACATCATCATAGCAGGTAATGGAGTGTCAGAAGCCCCAGAGAATGCACATTGATGTTCATGGCGTAACTAATCAGCATGAGTAGGAGGTGCAACCAACTGTAGCACCAAATCATACATTTAAAAACAATACAATAACATATTCAAAGATCAACCCAACCAAATCAGCACATATACGCAGAATGAATGCTGCAGCCTATCAGTTGGAAATAACAATGCCACCAAGCACCAATACACAGAAAGGGCAAATTTATAAATAATAAAACTGTAAACTAGTGACTGTAATGAAACACATAAACAACATGCATTGTCAGTGATAATGTCACCTTTTTACATATACAGGTCAATAATGATATAAGATTTCATTTCTAACATTAAGCCCTTTTGGGGAAATAGTGTCCAGAAGTGTAATCCAGAATGCCTCCCTGTCTAGGAGCAGTCGTCGTATGTCTCCACCCCTTTTGGGCACAGACACCTTTTCTATTGCAAATGCCCTGAAATGTTTGGTGCTTGAATTATGTTCAAAAATAAAATGGCGAGCAGCATTGGATATTGTTCGAAAGCCCGGATTTTCTATATAATTGAGATGTTCACATATACGTACCTTAAATTTTCGTGACGTAGAACCTACATAAAGCAAATTGCATGCTGAACACTCAATTAGATAGATAACTGAAATCGAATTGCAATTTAAATATTGTTTAATTCTAAACTCTTTGTCTTGAACTGCAAACGTTTTGGTTACTTTGGTGTGTAAGCAGGTTTGCAAGGATATGACCCACACTTGTAGAATCCTTGTTGGCACAGCCATGTACTCTGTTTCCTAGTAGAACTGAAAGCATTCTTAACTATACGATTACCAATGGTAGCCGGACGCCTAGACACTACACGACATCCCTGGGACAAAATGTCCCGCAAAATTGGATCCTCATATAAAATTGGAATGTTAGACAAGATCAAATTCTTAATTTTGGAAAAGTGAGCACTATGATTAATTACCACTGTTGGTTTGTAGGATTGGTTAGATGAACGACTACAAGAGAGCAAATGAGTACGACTTTTTTTGTCTACAATTTTATGTGCACGGGTAAGTACCCAGTTAGGATACCCTCTAGCAGTTAATCGTCTATGAATGATGTTAGATTCTGCAATATAATCTGTGTCTGTAGTACAATTGCGTTTAGCTCTGGTGAGCCCTCCCACCGGAATGGAAGTCTTGGTGTGCCTAGGGTGATCACTGTCAAAGTGCAAGATGGTATTCCCTGATATTTCTTTTCTAAATGTTTTGGTCTGGACTATTTGTCCATCAATACCTCTTAAATGGAGATCAAGAAACGACATATCGGTTGAATGCACATTGAATGTGAACATTAAATTGAAAGGATTATTGTTTAGATACTCCATGAACCTAATAGTCTCACTCTTGGATCCCTTCCAGACAAACAACATGTCGTCAATATATCTTCCATACCACTGGACATCACCCGCAAAAGGATTAATATCCGAAAAAATGTATAAACTCTCAAACCAAGACATAACTAAATTTGCGAGGGATGGAGAAAATTTAGCTCCCATAGACACACCACGTAACTGTAAATAATATTTACCATCAAACAAAAAATAATTGTTTGTCATTAAGTACTTCACCACAGAAACAATAAATAATTGTAACTCATTAGAAAAAGTACTAAACTGGGAAAAATGATATTGTAACGCAAGCAGGGCGATGTCCAATGGTATGGAAGTATAGAGCGATTGTACATCACAACTTATCCAGCAAAAATCATTGTGCCACCACAGATTTTGCATGTTAATGAGAACATCACGTGTGTCTTGTAAAAAGCCAGGGACACGTTTGACCAAGGGTTGTAAACAAAAATCAACCCACTCTCCCAACGGCTCGTTGAGGGACCCAATCCCGGAAACGATAGGTCGCATTGGAGGACACAATTTGTCCTTATGAATCTTAGGCAACCCATACAATAATGGAACAACCGGATCTGTTACTCTCAAATATTCCACTTGGGCTGTAGAAAAAATACCTAAGGTGAATCCCTCCTGTAACAAAGCCCCTAACACTCTCTGAAACTGAATAGTTGGATCACTTTTGAGTAATAGATAAGTGTTGGAATCCGAGAGTAGTGAAAGCATTTGCGACAAGTACATAGAATTATTTAACACCACACTCGTGCCGCCTTTGTCCGCCATTCTAAATTGAACATCAGACAAATCTTGCAATTGTCGCAATGCTATCCTCTCTCGTTCAGATAGATTTGAAGGCAAATGTGTATCTCCTGATTGTAATTCACGTAATTTCCCAATAATAACAGATTGAAAAGTATTCATTGATTCAGTCCTAGCATGAATAGGATAAAAGTAAGGATTCCTTGTCCTATACTCAGACATCGAAACATCTATGGCATCCTGAGAGTCACTTAGATCCTGTAGTGTCATAAGCGACAATTGTTCCTGAAAACTGAGACCCATGAACTGATTACATACAACAGTGTTAGACGACTGAGATGACTCTTCTCCATGTTCTCCAGTTTTATTATTTATAAATTTGCCCTTTCTGTGTATTGGTGCTTGGTGGCATTGTTATTTCCAACTGATAGGCTGCAGCATTCATTTTGCGTATATGTGCTGATTTGGTTGGGTTGATCTTTGAATATGTTATTGTATTGTTTTTAAATGTATGATTTGGTGCTACAGTTGGTTGCACCTCCTACTCATGCTGATTAGTTACGCCATGAACATCAATGCGCATTCTCTGGGGCTCTGACACTCCATTACCTGCTATGATGATGTGCGGTTTTGTCTCGGGACTCCGGGTGACGCGATGCATGCTTTGCGCATGCGCCAGCGCGTCATTCTGGTTGTGTCATGTGACTCTCGCACTCACGTCATCGCGGAGTTCCCGGAAGTGTCTTGAGTCGTCCGGTGTCTGTACGTTGGAGGTTGTGTGATGCGTGCTATGGCGGCAGGTGTCAGGTAGGTGTAATCAGTGGCAGTAGTATTTAAGTCTCCATGTACATGCAATACCTATGCCATGATTAGGGGGTTCGCCCCGAAACGCGTCGGCTGTATTTTTGCACCTATGTCTGTACCGGACCATTCCATCTTTTAATGGTATTCTAATAAAGAAGCTTTTATTTTTCCATATGGACCTGTGCTTTTGAGACAGCTGGATCGACTTTTCTTCCTGCGCGCTACGTCTTACTTTCGGGGTACGTCTTACATTAGGCGACCTCCCCAAGACACCGCTACGTCTTACTATCGGGGGTGTCTTACTATCGGGGAAACACGGTATATATATATATATATATATATATATACACATACAGTATATATAAAATAACATTTACATTGGCATTGTCAGCCCTGGATTCGGATTCTTATTAAATGCTTGTGTTTTGTGTTTATGATCAGGGTGAATAACAGCACAGGCAATAACTGGGTCACAGAGCGATTAGTACAGAAGATTAGGGTGTGTTTGATATCAAATGTCCTTGTTCTGAGTGCAACAAACAGCTGCAAAGATTTGTTTTCCATGTAACTGCATATATACAAAGGCTATATATAGAGGTATTTAGGGTATTTTGTCCCTTGTAAATAAGATACTTGGAAGCTTTGTATGGAGTGATCAAGAAAGCAAAAGCCTGATTGTTACTAACGCTGTTCCCCTAGATCATACATGCCAACTCTCCCATTTTTGGCGGGGGGGTCCCGCTATTTGGGGTCCCCCCTGCCCTCCCGGGGGAGTTGGCATTCCTCCCGCCGCCAGCAGGCGGCGGGGGTCCTTTAACTAGTGCGCTACTCTGGCGCCGCTGGGCCGTTCCCACAGGCGGGTGAAGCGGCCGCTGCGCCCGCTTCACCCGCCCGGAGTCTCGCTGTGCGGGCAGGAGGCAGGAAGGTTCGCTCCCTCCTCCCCCTGTATGTCCAGCGCCAGTGTGTGCGCCGCACATACAGGTCAGCGGTGCAGGGGAAGTGACGCGCGGCTGCTCTCACTTACCCCTGCGCCGCTGAGGAGATCGTCCGGAGCGGCCGTGCTGCAGGAGCCTGGTGTGGTAAGTGGATTTTATTATTTTATTTTTATTAGCTATATGGTGGGCTATGCCTGGCAACAATGGGGGCACTACCTGGCAACAATGGGGGCACTACCTGGCAACAATGGGGGCACTACCTGGCAACAGAGGGGACATCTACCTGGCAACAGAGGGGGCATCTACCTGGCAACAGAGGGGGCACTACCTGGCAACAATGGGGGCACTACCTGGCAACAATGGGGGCATCTACCTGGCAACAATGGGGGCATCTACCTGGCAACAGAGGGGGCACTACCTGGCAACAGAGGGGGCACTACCTGGCAACAGAGGGGGCATCTACCTGGCAAACAATGGGGGCACCTACCTGGCTAACAAAGAGGGGCACCTACCTGGCTACAGAGGGGGCATCTACTTGGCTACAAGGGGGCATCTACCTGCCTGTAAGGGGCACTACCTGCTTATGGGGGGTTACTACCTGGCTATAAGGGCATCTACCTGGCTTTCTTCCAAAGCCGTTATGCAGTTAGGTGGAGTGGGTGTGGCTTGTGGAAGGGGCGTGGCATACCGACAAGATGGGCGTGTCCATGCAACGCGCGCCGCCCACTAAAATCTCCTGCTTTTTCATTTTCAAAAGTTGGCAACTATGCCCTAGATAGTGCACTAGTCTAAAGAGCTGGTCTACAGTGCACTGTGCTCTGTAGCTCATGGACAACAGGCCCTGATAAAAACCTTCAGCTTGGTCCCCCTTTTGTTCTCACCACTTGTGGCAAAACCTACATCCCACAATGTATACATTCAGACCCCTTATTCTGACTCCATATATGACAGCAAGTGTAGAAATTCATCAGGCCCATGTGGTAATGGAAGTCTGTATTGAACTGTAAGAACTTACTTCAGAATCTTGTCAGACAGTGACAACTCGACTGCTCCGGCGTGTATGAAGAACCAACAGGAGTTTATTCCAGGCTGAATCCTGTAGTTTACACCAAAGTAGTAGGTGAAAAGATGATAACTTTAAAGAGCTGATGCAGAGAATGAGGATACAGTGCTTGACTGAGAGAGAAAGATGGAGAATGCTAGAAGGAGGGAGGAGCTGAATACCTCAGAGCACACATACAGGAAGACGAGAGGGACAAACTTAGGAACAATACAAAGCAGTAACAGAAATTACAATACTGATTATGAACCATGAAGTCATGGGACATGACACCCCTAGACCAACGTCAAAAGTAATTAGGACCCTAGATATGATCCAAAATGAAGTCAGACCCCAGAAATAAAAGAATTCAGAGCAGACACCTACATTTACTCAGGTCTTCTTCAGCTCTGAGCTTCACCAGCACTGACTGTTGTAGGGACCCAGTGCTGTACTTGGAGCTGAAGAGAACATGGCTCAGGAGTCAGGAGAGTAAGTATATTGTAGAGTTATAAAGGTAAACGGGAAATAAATCTCTCCCAGGAGATAAATATATAGTCAGAGAGAAAACTAGATAATTCACTGGACTCGACTATAAAACTTAGCTTTTACTATAAATCACTAAAAAGGAGTCAAATATACTCCCCAATACAATAACAAAAAAGTGAATATAACTATCCCTATACATAAACCCTAAATGGAATGCTACCTGTCACATTTGTGGGATAATCGTCCCAATAAGGACGGCCCCACCAGGAACCTAAAGTGAAAAGTGTCCCTATTAAGCCCTATACACAGGACAATAATGTATATCTATTTTAAATTGTCTGTGCAAAAAGTACCCCCAAATTCGATAAAGATTATATATAACGACCAAGGCTATAATACAAATTAGAAAGACCAACGCGTTTCATACCCCAATACGTTGGGACTCTTTCGGGGCGAGCAAAAAACCATTATATTAGCCTTAAATACAGTGTAGTAGAGTGGCTCGACAATTAACACATAACAATAACAGCAGCACACAAAAATAGAATACGTTTAAAAAAAAACTTTCTGCTTTAAAAAAAAAAAAAAAAAAAATCGAAAGTTTTATGAGGTTCTTTGTTCACACTTTTGCACAAAATTGCTTAAGCCCACCTTCAACTTTCAACGAGACCTCAATGCAGGTGGGTCCTACACTACGTTTACACTAACGCTATATTTCTCTGTGGTCCATCCAGACCTACCTTTCAGAATCGTCTCCGCCCGGCATAGCATTGCTGACAGTTTGCACTCTGTCATACACAGAGTGCAAGAGCGGATGCACCATTCCTAACACGGACTGTGGCTCTAAGTATTATCGTCATTTCTTTAATGAATGAACTAGAGGAAGTCATACAGGCCAGATAAGTAGCTATCTTGCACATCTTTAAATTGCCTGTGTCAGTACAAACCTCTTTTGCATTATCTTCATTGAGATGTCTTGAATGCCCTTCTGTGTCAGTACAATCTCTCTTGCATTGTCTTTGTTGATATGCTTTTTTGTGTGTCAGTACAAACTGATCTTGCATTGTTGTCATTTGCATGCTGGATACATTTTTTGTACTAGTGACATATCTTTCCCTACATTATATCCCCTGAGGAGATCCTATTGATTAGGGAGGATCGAAACATGTTGGGAGTTTCAATTGTGAGGGATTAATAGGGCTTTTCTAGTAAGGGATAGGATCGTGACGGAACCGTCCTTTGTTCCGGGACGATAATCCTGGTTTAGGCAGCAGAGTATTAGCTACCTAGGGATTAATAGTGTTATCACAGCCGTTCCTTTATCTATGGTATCAGTTTTAATTGTCTATTCCTCTGGATTAGAGGTTTTTGTCGCCACTATATTTTTATTGGTATATACATTAAAAGTTATATTTTAATTTGTTCTCTCCCTGTTTAGGGATTTGTTGTTTGATCTTGATAAGTGAGAACAGTGGCCTTATATTTAGGACCATAACTAGGGTTGTAGTCCATCCAGACCTACCTTTTAGAATGTGAAGGCACCAGCTACTAAATACACTGCACTGATTAAAAAGTCTGTGTAGATGGGTGGAGTGCTAAAAACCAAGATGGAGGCAGCCCGTCCCCCCTATTTGTAATACACAGCACACAATATTTGGTTCAGCACCTCCAAAAACTTTAAGGCCGTGTTCACACGGCTTATTCCCGACGGATTTGTGCGGCGTATTGAGCGCACAAATCCGCCGTGAATAAGGGGCGGGACGGGGGCGGGGCCGGAGCGCGGCGGGGGCGCCGCTCCCGGCCCCAAATACAAAGCATTGTTTAAAGCGCGTCCGCGCCGTAAATAATTTGCATGTCACTTTAACCCCCCGCGGCGGATTTGCCGAGCGGGGAGGAGCGACGGAATCCACTGTTCTCTTTGAGAGCAGTGGATTACCGTAATTACTGCGACGGATTGGCGCCGTATTGAAGCGCAAATCCGGCGCGGAATACGGCGCCAATCTGTCGGCAAATAAGCCGTGTGAACGGGGCCTTAATGTGGGTGCACACTGTGACGGCTGTAATCTAAATACACATAACAATAACAGCAGCACACAAAAACAGAATACGTTGAAAAAAAAAAAAGCTTTCTGCTTTAAGAAAAAAAAACCGAAAGTTTTATGAGGTTCTTAGTTCACACTTTTGCGCAAAATTGCTTAAGCCCACCTTCGACTTTCAACGAGACCTCAATGCAGGTGGGTCCTACACTACGTTTACACTAACACTATATTTCTCTGTGGTCCATCCAGACCTACCTTTCAGAATGTGAAGGCACCAGCTACTAAATACACTGCACTGATTAAAAAGTCTGTGTAGATGGGTGGAGTGCTAAAAACCAAGATGGAGGCAGCCCGTCCCCCCTATTTGTAATACACAACACACAATATTTGGTTCAGCACCTCCAAAATACTTTAAATGTGGGTGCACGCTGTAACAGCTGTAATCTAAATAGACATAACAATAACAGCAGCACACAAAAATAGAATACGTTGAAAAAAAAAACTTTCTGCTTTAAAAAAAAACCAAAAAAAAACAAAAACAAAGTTTTATGAGGTTACAGCCGTCACAGCATGCACCCACATTTAAAGTTTTTGGAGGTGCTGAACCAAATATTGTGTGTTGTGTATTACAAATAGGGGGGACGGGCTGCCTCCATCTTGGTTTTTAGCACTCCACCCATCTACACAGACTTTTTAATCAGTGCAGTGTATTTAGTAGCTGGTGCCTTCACATTCTGAAAGGTAGGTCTGGATGGACCACAGAGAAATATAGCGTTAGTGTAAACGTAGTGTAGGACCCACCTGCATTGAGGTCTCGTTGAAAGTCGAAGGTGGGCTCAAGCAATTTTGCGCAAAAGTGTGAACAAAGAACCTCACAAAACTTTGTTGTTTTTTTTTTAAAGCAGAAAGTTTTTTTTTTCAACGTATTCTATTTTTGTGTGCTGCTGTTATTGTTATGTGTATTTAGATTACAGCCGTCACAGCGTGCACCCACATTTAAAGTTTTTGGAGGTGCGAACCAAATATTGTGTGTTGTGTTTTACAAATATGGGGGACGGGCTGCCTCCCTCTTGGTTTTTAGCACTCCACCATTTTACACAGACTTTTTAATCAGTGCAGTGTATTTAGTAGCTGGTGCCTTCACATTCTGAAAGGTAGGTCTGGATTGACCACAGAGAAATATAGCGTTAGTGTAAACTTAGTGTAGGACCCACCTGCATTGAGGTCTCGTTGAAAGTCGAAGGTGGGCTTAAGCAATTTTGCGCAAAAGTGTGAACAAAGAACCTCATAAAACTTTCTTTTTTTTTTTTAATATCACAAGGCATTATGGGAAAGGGGCTGAGAAGCCCACAGCGCCCTCTGTTGGTTGTAACAAATCCTCAATTTGCTTTTGACCCACCGAGTCTTGAGAAAGCAAAAAGGATTTTTTAGCCAAGCCAGTATCTCTCATCTACAGACAACGCTGTTTCGGGATTTTTGTCCCTCTTCAGTGCAGAGTAGAGAAGATACTGGCTGGCTGTGTGGGAGGCATCGGTTAGCTCAGGAAGGGAAGATCTCTCCTTAAGGAGAGCACCGAACGAACGGCTTGTAGAGTTTTTGTTTTTTCCTTTTTTGCCCTCTACTTAGCATCTGCATATCACAAGGCATTATGGGTAATGGGCTGAGAAGCTCACAGCGTCCTCTGTTGGTTGTAACAAATCCTCAATTTGCTTTTGACCCACCGAGTCTTGAGAAAGCAAAAAGGATTTTTTAGCCAAGCCAGTATCTCTCATCTACAGACAATGCTGTTTCGGGATTTTTGTCTCTCTTCAGTGCAGAGTAGAGAAGATACTGGTTGGCTGTGTGCGCTGCATCGGGTAGCTCAGGAAGGGAAGATCTCTCCTTAAGGAGAGCACCGAACGAACGGCTTGTAGAGTTTTTGTTTTGCCTTTTCGCCCTCTACTTAGCATCTGCATATCACAAGGCATTATGGGAAAGGGGCTGAGAAGCCCACAGCGCCCTCTGTTGGTTGTAACAAATCCTCAATTTGCTTTTGTCCCACCGAGTCTTGAGAAAGCTGTTTCGGGATTTTTGTCCCTCTTCAGTGCAGAGTAGAGAAGAGACTGGCTGGCTGTGTGGGGAGGCATCGGGTAGCTCAGGATGGGAAGATCTCTACATAAGGATAGCACCGAACGAACGGCTTGTAGAGTTTTTGTTTTGCCTTTTCGCCCTCTACTTAGCATCTGCATATCACAAGGCATTATGGGAAAGGGGCTGAGAAGCCCACAGCGCCCTCTGTTGGTTGTAACAAATCCTCAATTTGCTTTTGACCCACCGAGTCTTGAGAAAGCAAAAAGGATTTTTTAGCCAAGCCAGTATCTATAATCTACAGACAACGCTGTTTCGGGATTTTTGTCACTCTTCAGTGCAGAGTAGAGAAGATACTGGCTGGCTGTGTGGGAGGCATCGGGTAGCTCAGGAAGGGAAGATCACTCCTTAAGGAGAGCACCGAACGAACGGCTTGTAGAGTTTTTGTTTTGCCTTTTCACCCTCTACTTAGCATCTGCATATCACAAGGGGATTATGGGAAGGGGCTGAGAAGCCCACAGCGCCCTCTGTTGTTGTAACAAATCCTCAATTTGCTTTTGACCCACCGAGTCTTGAGAAAGCAAAAAAGATTTTTTAGCCAAGCCAGTATCTCTCATCTACAGACAACGCTGTTTCGGGATATTTGTCCCTCTTCAGTGCAGAGTAGAGAAGACACTGGCTGGCTGTGTGGGAGGCATCGGGTAGCTCAGGAAGGGAAGATCTCTCCTTAAGGAGAGCAACGAACGAACGGCTTGTAGAGTTTTTGTTTTGCCTTTTCGCCCTCTACTTAGCATCTGCATATCACAAGGCATTATGGGAAAGGGCTGAGAAGCCCACAGCGCCCTCTATTGGTTTTTAACAAATCCTCAATTTGCTTTTGACCCACCGAGTCTTGAGACAGCAAAAAGGATTTTTCAGCCAAGCCAGTATCTCTCCTCTACAGCCAACGCTGTTTCGGGATTTTTGTCCCTCTTCAGTGCAGAGTAGAGAAGATACTGGCTGGCTGTGTGGGAGGCATCGGGTAGCTCAGGAAGGGAAGATCTCTCCTTAAGGAGAGCACCGAACGAACGGCTTGTAGAGTTTTTGTTTTGCCTTTTCGCCCTCTACTTAGCATCTGCATATCACAAGGCATTATGGGAAAGGGGCTGAGAAGCCCACAGCGCCCTCTGTTGGTTGTAACAAATCCTCAAGAAAGCAGAAAGTTTTTTTTTTTCAACGTATTCTATTTTTGTGTGCTGCTGTTATTGTTATGTGTATTTAGATTACAGCCGTCACAGCGTGCACCCACATTTAAAGTTTTTGGAGGTGCTGAACCAAATATTGCGTGTTGTGTATCGACAATTAACAGTCACAAAGCGGTAGCCAAATCAAAAGTATAATACCACCCATAAACTGAAACTGGAGTAATTCCAGCGGCTTCAACATAATGAGAACATTCTGGGGTGGATCTTTATGTTAAAACTCCAGTCCCGGTTTAGATCTCAACCCGACTGTAAGTAAGTGATAAGCTTTGATTTCACTTTGATTTGGCTTCTAACCGGAATTGGTGAGTCAGATGGCCATTGCCATATATACAGCGGTATTTCATCAATAGATGTTTTTATGGGTGGTATTATACTTTTGATTTGGCTACCGCTTTGTGACTGTTAATTGTCGAGCCCCTCTACTACACTGTATTTAATTCTAATATAATGTTTTTTTGCTCGCCCCTGATGAGTCCCCACAAATGTGACAGGTAGCATTCCATTTAGGGTTTATGTATAGGGATAGTTATATTCACTTGTTTTGTTATTGTGTTGGGGAGTATATTTGACTCCGTTTTAGTGATTTATAGTAAAAGCTAAGTTTTATCGTCGAGTCCAGTGAATTATATTGTATAGTTACCATTGTAATGACTTGAGCATTTTCATCTAATGGAAACCACACGGGCCCCAGTTACTAGTGTAACTCTTGACAGATAGCACATGGCCTCTGGCTTAAATAGGACCTATCGCCTCCAGAGAACCTTATGAAGTAATAAAAGACTAAAATAGAAACACTTTCTTAAAGGGGTTTTCTCATCACTGGCTTTCGCAGACTTGAGCTGTTGATCTCTCTTCCAAACCAGGGGCGTGTCTCTCCTCCCAGTAGGTGTGTCTCACTGAAGACTGGTGACATCATCATTCTGTGTGAGCAGTGGAAGGGAGAGGATGCCACAGCTCTGCAGACCGCCTGCAATTGTTTTCATGTCTGCAGAGCTGTTAGCTCCCTCCCAGGCTGCACAAACTCCTTGTAAGCAGATCATCTGCATTGCTTTAAGCAGTTATACCTACACCCTGAAATGATGAAACAAATGTGAGAAATGCACACCGCTTTCCCCTCACCCCCGCCCCCTCTGTTATCAGCAGAGCTGTGGAGTCGGAGTCGTGGAGTCAGAGTCGGTGCCCATTTTGCAGGAGTCGGAGTTGTTAAAAAATAGACCGACTCCGACTCCAAAAATATATGATAAATTGGTCCAGTTAGTTTAATGTGGTGCCAAGAGCAAGAGAAATTAGGTTTTGCCAGTGCTACTGCTCCCATATCTTCAGCCTCATCACATGAGGATTGTAATTGATGACATGGAGCAGGCAAAGCGTTGCCGCAGGGAAAAGATTCCACTCCCATAGCAAACGGATTGACCAGATTTCAGCAAGATTTTTCACTTTATATTTACAATTTAAGCTTTTTGTGTTCTAAAGTTGTATCCTATAAATATATTTTACATCAACAAGCAAAAGGGTAACAATGTTTTTAACTTTTAACTTTCAGGCTCCATATCTCACCATCCATGTGAGACTCCCATCATTTTATAGATAATCATCTTGGTTCTCATACATAACTTTTACCTTCAATTATTTTGCATCTACTTAGTTCTGCAGATTCTTATCATGTAACTGCATTGTTACTGTTTTGCTCCTGGTGGTGAGACAATCTTCTCAAGGCTGATTCACAACTGAAAGGTCACTGGTTCGAGCAGCCATGAAGAAGATTTCCCAAGAAAAGAGACACAACATCATCCAGCTCATCGATAGTGTCTCTTGGCCAAGAAAATTGCCAAACTGCATCATGTGAGGCCATGACAGCTGGAAGAATATGAAATGAACTCCGTCTATCCATTCAGAAGCCAAGAGGTAGCTCATCACAAGGTCTGTCAGTTCTAACACGGCAGTGGAGGTGGTCGTATGCTTTGTAAGAATGAGATCACAGACGTCCATACAAGCACCGGGCAGCATGCATTACACAGGTCTGGAGTGATGGCCCGAAAAAAGGTAAAGAAGCTTCGACTTCAATCTGGTTATAAGAAGCGTCGGCTCAAGTTTGCAAAAAAGTACGAAAAATTGAAGATTGGAAACGGGTGATTTGGAGCGATGAGATGAAAGTCAATAGACCGGGCTCTGATGGGGGAAAATGGGTTTGGAAGAATCAAGAGAAAAGGGGGCTAATGGATCGAGAAGCAGGAAGAACTTTCAGGTTCGGTAGAAGAAGCCTGAGGATATGGGGATGTTTCACAGCCAAAGATGTTGGATACTTGACAAGGATCGATGGTGATCTCAATGCTGAGCTTTATGTGAGTGTCCTACGAGATGAGTTACTTTATACATTCTAGTACTATGGAGATGAAAAGGACGACATAGCGTTCCAGCAGGGCAACGACCCGAAGCGGACTTCAAGGTTGGAGAAGGAATGGTTCAATGACCATGAAGTAGAGTTGCCGTATTGGCCTCCATAGTCCCCAGGGTAGAGTTGAAGAAAAAGCTGTATTCGTACCCAAATCCAGTCTGCACCAACATTGAGAACATGTAGAAGAGACCTGAGCTCAGATTTTGGTCAAGACATGCTTGAATCTGATCCAGAGCCCAGAAGGATTCAGGCAGTGCTGAAAGCCAAATTTTGATTTTTAGGAGCAAAACAGTAACAATGCAGTTACATGACAAGAATCTGCAGAACTAAGCAGATGCTAAATACTAAATAATGTATGTGTAAGATAGGTAATTGTCTATAAAATGATGGTAGCCTCATGTTCAAAGCTGTAGTGGATGGTAAGATATGGAGCCTGAAAGTCAAAAGTTAAAAACATTGTTACCATTTTGCTTGTCAGTGTATGTTCTACCTAAATAGCTTGATTATTGTACCATAAGGTGATAAAAAGCCTGATGTTACCATTTTACAGTAAAGTTATCACTTAAACATGCGCCAGGTATGAGGAAGTGGGATCAGGAGTTGGAAGTCGGAGTCGGTGTCAGGAAAATTGAGGAGTCAGAGTTGTAGTCGGAGCTTTGGCTTACCAACTCCACAGCTATCAGGCAGGAGATAGAGGGGAACAAACTGTATAAGGCTGTGTTATAAGGGGGAGAGAGTGAATCTGGCAGCTACAGACTCAGTAATTGCCCATATCCTTCACATAGGGCTGGGAGATGAGCATAGAGGAGCTCAGTGAGCCTTTATTATACAGACATAGCATAAAAAGCTGAGGCAGATAGTTTCACTTTCAATTTACACAGCTCAGAGGGAAGTAAACACAGAGAATGCAGGCAGACAATTACAGCACAGGGTGTGTGTCCCATCCAGGGGGTATGTCCCAACAGGGCTGAATGAAATATCAGGCAGCCAATCACAGAAAAGGGGGCGTGACCCGACCACTTGCTGCAGAGATAGCTCTAGACACACAGAGATTAGCTCATATCTGCTATACTAAGTGATTTAGGTAATGCAAACCAATTGCAAAAGTGCTTATTTTTACTGTCCCCATTATTACAGATATGATCTTTGTAGAGAGAAAACTCCTTTAAATATGTTTAATTAGGAAAATAAAAGCAATTCACCTGTAATTCAGTTAAAAAAAAAACAGGCTTAAATATAGGGAGGCTGAAGTCGGGCTCCTAACAGCATGATCACTCACTTTGTAAGGCTATGTCTACACAACATAGCTTTACTGTCAGATTTTCAACAGATTCAGTATTTTTAATCCACCGAAAATTTGCCGGTACACTGTGCTGCATAGACACCAATGAAAGATCTGCGCTCTAGTCCATACAGTACTCTCTTTTCACCATTGGGTTAAAGATACGGCAAAATATGTTGTATATTCTGCCTGAATTTCCATCTGCCCCGTACAGTGGAACACGTTTTTTGTGCAAATCTGCACCAGCAATGTCAAAATGCCATCCAAAATCCGATGTCAAAATGCCTTCGGATTTTGGACAGCATTTTGATATATGCTGTGTGGACTTAGCATAAAACATCCTTCTAAACTAAAGTGGGAGAGTCCACTGTGGAGGGGGGAGCTCGTTAGTCTGAAGCATCTGTACACTGGGGAGATCTGTGCTGCTATTTTCATGCTGGGTATTATTACACTTAGAGCAGTATAATATGAATGCCTGTATGTTAAGGAGGTGAAAAATGGAAGTAGCAGCAACAGGTAAACCCTGCAACACACATGTCCTCAGTATGCTATGCCTATAGTATATGTATAGTGAGCAACACAGATTAATCCTGTGCAGGTTTGTCCTCAGCTCCCCTTGCTCAGTTGGTATCTCATAGAAAAGGAATCTAACAAGATTGTAACCTCTGCCTGACAAAATGTATGTAAAATCTATGTCCCTGAAATACCAAGGGAAATCCTCTGATGACATGTATTGGAGAAAAGTCTTAACATTTTATCTACTATATATTTTTGTGTGGTGATGATAGGTGCTCTTTAAGGGCATGGTATAGTTATACCAGTGTCTGTTTCCCTGAAGAAGAAAGCTATAGTGCCCATATAAAATATCAAGTTCAGTGCCCTCATAACAGAACAAACTATAGTGCTCCTGAATCAGTCAGCTATAACATGGAACTATAATGCAACTCAAGACAGGCACAAACATTCAATCACTACTCCCAAACTGGGTCTTCTGGTGTCATTCAGTGTCGGGACATTTTGTGACATCCTTATGCTGACTGGTATCATAACCCAGTACTGCAGCCAATGCCAAGAGGGGCTCAATCAGGTAGAAGAAGGTTAAGTATATGAAGTTACTGCATCAACACAGGCTTGTGTAGTTGCACCTAATTTAACTAATACGGGCCTCCATTATTGTAAACTACTGGGCGCTTTTTATATTAAAGACTATGGGGATGGTTGCTTACTGATTTAATTTTTTTTTCCCCCAGACGATTTCCAAATCCAAAAAAAACATCTGAAAATCCAGTGAAAAACCCATGCCATGTGGACATAGCCTTTTTGTTTCCAATGCTACTATTTTTTTCCTTTTTTTTTAGATCTGATATTTCTTTAAAACCACTTTGAACGTGAGCATTTTGCAAGTTTTTTGTCCTAAGCAGTTAGGCTTCTGACAAGTTTTTGGGTGGTTTTTAGTTTTTCGTTGAGGTTTTTGGTGTGTGTTTTTCAGGCAGTTTTTCAGGCAGTCTATGTGAAAAATTCTTCAGATTTTCAGAGATTTCTATATGCTAAAAACCACAGAAAATTTGATGGAAAATCTGTGCTGTGTAGACATAGCCATAGACTTCAATAGTAAATTTTCTGCTGAACCCCAGCAGATTTTACAACATATTCCTAAAACCTCCAGCTTTGAAAACTGACCAGAAAAAAAAAAGACCTGTGTAGACTACAGGTCATTTTTTGTATTGAAGTCTCTGAGACGTTCTCCAGCAGATTTTCAGAGGTTTCTAAAAACCACTAAAAATCAGACGGCAAACCTGTGCTGTGTAGACATAGCCTAATACCAAGATAGATGCGGGGATAAAAAGAGGACTCCACACATATTGCTGCCCTCTATGCCAGCTTCCTCAGATGATCAACTCAAATTCTTTACAGAGATGTGTTGCCATTGTTTTAAAGCCCACCGGAAGTGTCAACCCATATCAACTCATTGCATCATGTATGTTTTAGGTTTTAGGCTTGATTGTAGTTTGGGTTTGTCACCAAGTGGAACCTAACCTGTACTTTTTTTTTGTTGTTGATGCAGAGACTTTTAATCCTGAATTGTGCCAAATTTTTCTACCTAGTTCTTTTCTGTGATCTTGTGTGATCTTCGCCGATGATCTGCACTTACTGTAACATTAATCCACTTTAAAAAAATCTGAAATACAATTCATCAAAGAATGTATATCAGGCCGGAAATTTAAAAAATTAGTATGCTGGAAATTTTGCATTCACACCGGCGTTAATATTTTCAGTATGACTCCTACATTGCTATGTTTTTCTATGGAGCATGTTTACATGTTAGAATATGATATGCTTAAATAGCTCTAATTTGACTTTTTAAACCACCAACTATATCCCACTAAACCAATATCATCTATTTACCAAATGTATTTATATTTGTAAATAAATACTAAATTTAAATAAATATAAATGTGTAAGATATCCATTAAAGAGAACCTGTCACGTAGGTTATGCTTGCTGAGGGCAGCACAAGCTAGTGTCAGACCTGCTGTTCCCAGCACTGTGCCCCTTATTCTGTAAGATGCAGCAGTTTTAGAGCATTAACCCCTCAAATCTTATTCATGAGTAGGTGTTAGCCCCGCCCACCAAAGGCTAGCCCCACCCACCTGACAGTTATTCACATTTTTCTACCTATTCAAAGTAATAGGTTTATCAGATGGAGTGGGCGGGGGCTAGCCTCAGGTGGGCGGGGTTTGAAAAAAACTGACTCTTTGAATGACTCTTCGAATGACTCTTCTGGCTGAAAACTGCAGATTTGAGCATTAAATACTCTGAAACTACAGCATCTCACAGAATAAGCGACACAGCGCTGGAAACAGCAGGTCTGACACTAGCTTGTTCTGCCCTCAGCAAGAGGGGCATAATCTATGTGACAGGTTCCCTTTAATGCTCAATAAAGTGCCATCTAGAATTACCACTTTCATTTACAAGATTTGTTTGTAAGTAAACAAAGAGTTAATGCATTTAGTTGTAATTAAATACTGATGTAAAGTAGAACATTATTTGTAGAACATACAGATAAGTAGAACATACCAGCCATTAAATTGTACAATCTCAGATAACAACTACAAGCATTCTTTCAATAGCATTCCTTTTACAAAAGATAAGTATTTAATTTTTCCTTTGAAACTGTCAAATTCCTGAACAGGTTGTCTTTGTAGAATCATTACACTCTCAAAACAGTTGATTTTATATAAAAATACAGGGCCATATTTCCAGCTCAATCTGCCCAAGGCACCAAGCTGGAATATACCACTATTAAAGGACAATTTATACTAGTCAATTACCTTATTGATTCTCTTGTCTCTAATCAATCATGACAATAATTGGTTAGTGTGAAAGAGCCTATACAGATAGCAGTTGTGCCGCAGAATTACCCCTATAGTACTTACTGTGAAACTGTGGCATTCATGGTAATTTGCTATGTGTACAGAAACAATTAGAAAAGGAGAAGATTAAAGGGGTTTTATCATTTCATTAAATGGTCTTCAGAATAAGGGGACAGTGAAAACAAGCAACTTTGCAATTGGATGTCATTAGCAAAGCTGTCTTGTATTCACAGTATTCCTTATCTTGTGTTTTTGTTTACACTGATATCCAGTCCTGGTCGGATCCCTCCGGATCCCTCCTCCTTGCATTTCACTAGCTGAGAGCTCATTTACATTCTGTACAGCCCCCCGGTCGAATTCACGGAGCTGTGTCTCTCACTCAGAGTAAGGGACCGTCACATTTTCACTTTATACAGGCAGAAGAAACAGAATTACACTGAAGGGCTTACACAATCAGGAAATAGCACAATTTGTGTCGATCCCTGCCTGACTCAGAGTTAGGGGCCGTAGCATTTTCTCTCTCCACACCCAGCAGAAACAGACTGCAACAGATTCTACAATGAGAAAACATAACAGTCTTGTCCCGGTGCCTTACTCTCCTGCATAGAAGCGAGATCTGTGCTGTTCATAGAGCATCTCCAGCTGTGAGAGGAGAAGAGTTCAGTTGCTCAGTCTAGATTGAATGCAGCCTGTGGTATGTATACAGCTCTTTCAAAATAAGACTGCAGGGAGAGACACAGTGATGTGGACTCAGAGAGGAGGGGGAGGGGGAGGGGGGGGGGAGTCTCGGGAGCCAGCATGCACAGTGAAGGGGGGATGATGTCAACTAGCTGGGAGGGGAAGAAACGCCCCTGCATTTACAGAGTTGAGAAGCTGAGAGCAGTGTGAATCAGCCGAACTAAGGAAGCGATACATCCCCTTTAAGGCTATGTTCACACGGCATAATTGCGTGGCGTAATTACGCCCCGCTGTTTGGCTGTGTGTTCGTGAGCTCCCGTGGGGCGGGGGGGCCGGCAGCTCGCCGGCCCCATAGACATGCATTACTCACGGCGCATAAACGCCGTGAATAATTGACATGTCACTTATCTCCCCCCGCGGCATATTGCACGAGTAGGGAGAGGAGGAATAATCCATAGTTCTCTATGAGAACTGTGGATTACCGTAATGACTGGGACGCATTTCGGAACATATTAAGCACAGTACGACGCGAAATACGGACCGAAATGCGCCCCATTTTAACCAGTGTGAACATAGCCTAATAGTTAAACTATCATTCATCATTACTTGTGATACCATAAATGTAGGTGTAATACGTAATTACATTTACACTTGGCATTGTTGCTTGCGCACTGCCAGGTCCTGATCATCATGAGTATGGACTGTGGTCCCCCAAATTTTTAGGTTTCATTACGATAGACAGGGCGTACTGTGCTGTACTATAACATGGGTTCTGTACACATAGATTAATTCTATAATAGTAAAGAACGGGAACTAAATTTTCCTGGATAACTTCCCATATTATGACTGGATCATACCACCATTCTGTCTCAGATGAATACCATCAACTGTTTACTAAGTAATCTAACCAAACCGTCACTGGCTTATACATCATACTGTAATTAACTGACAACTCTATACAATAATTGAATGATATCTCCATACTTTTACTGAATAAACAAGTGCAAGAGGAGTGCCAAATTGATCACCATACTGTAAGTTAATATGATCATCCTTCTGAGACTAAATAAAGCAATTATATAGCAGCCAGAGCTGCATAGTGTTGCCACACTGCAGATTGGACATATTAATGAAATACTGATCAGACACAGTCTAAGACTAATTTAACACAATTGTAATATGGCCAAAAGTTCCAGATGAGCTAGGGTCTTTTGAAGACAACTGATACCATCAAAGGAATCTATGATGCTTTTAGTTTGGTCATTCCACACACTTTTGGGCCAATTTGTTTAGCCATAATATGGCTATACAAATGTGTGCATGTCATGGCATACTTACCAACCCTTCCGGGTTGGACGGGACATTCCCGCAAATGGGGACCTTCTCCCGGCATCCCACAAGGGGTGGTTAAACCTCCCGCAACTGAGCAGCTGCCAGAGGTTCTTTCTATAAGCGTCATCAGGGCGACATCTCTTGATGCTGACCGGACGCCACTGACCGCCGCTGCCTTCAGCGATGCTCTTGTAGCTTCCTGCATAGGAAGCTATGAGAGCAGAGAGCACTGCTGTGAAAGGGGTGGGGCTTAGCGGGAGCCACAAAGCTCCGCCCTCTCTACTCAGCAAAGCAGCCTGAGGAGCAGCAGGACAGGTGAGTGCAGGGAGGGCTGTGTGTATGGGAGGGCTGACTGTGTGTATATGAGTGTGTGGGGAAGGGGTGTTTGAGTGCGGGGGAGGGGTGAGTGGGGGCTGAGTGTGTGTGTGTGTGTGACTGAGTGTGGGGGAAGGGTTGTGTGGGTGGGAGGGTTGTGTGGGGAGGTGGCTGACTGTTTGAGTGTGCGAGGGGAGGGGTATATGTGTATATATGAGTTTGCGGGGGAGGGGTGTGTGTGTATTTCAGTGCGTAGGAGAGAGTTGTGTGTGTTTTATTGTGCGAGGGGCTAGGAGTCGCCCACTTGCCTTCTGTCCCTTTCTCTTGCCCCCTGCGGTCTGGATCTGGTGGTGCAGGAGAAGGGCGACAGGCCACAGGGAGTAGAAGTTGCCCTCTGTTCCTTGTCTCCTGCCTCCTGTCTGTCTTTGGTGGTTGCAGGGGGCTGGATACACATCATAGGGGGCAGGAGTTGCCGCATTGTCTCCTGTCCCTTGCTCTTGTCTCCTGCCCCCTGCTATTGCCTATGGCAATGGCTTATTCAGCATCCAGGAAAGCTGGGTGACACTCCATCCTCCAAAGGTGGCACTCAGTATTCCTATCATGGAAAGCTGGATGTTACCTGTGGGCGATGGGTGTCACCTAGCTTTCCTGGATGCTGAGTAGGGTATCCAGCCAATATGTATGTGTGTAATGTTTGTTTAATTACAGGTTCCTATTTGGACTACGTCAGATTCAGTGGACTACGTCGGATCAACCTTGGACCTGTTTTTTTCAAATAAAATGGTTAAAGAAGGCTGGTGTTAGGGAGTGTTTATTTAAAGAAAAGGTTTTTTGTGCAATTTGTGTGTGTGTGTGTGTTTTTTTTCCATATAATTCCAGTGATAGTAGTGGAGGCGTCTGACAGATGCCTTTTCATTACTATCGCTCGGGCTGGTGTCACCAGTGGTTTTTTCTTTTTGCTAAAAGCTGGCACAAACCCCCGTGTCACTTTTACCCCAGACCCAACGCACCGGGGGTAGGGGAAGAGCCGGTAACCATCAAACCGGGGCCCCAAATTTGGATGGTCCGCTTCTGAGTAGCTGCAGGCTGGATTTTTAGAAGGGGGAAGGGGACCAGTATTGATTTTTCCTTTCGATAGTATCAGCTGCAGCTTCGGTTTTACCTTGGCTCGTTATTTAAAAATAGGGGGGACCTTCATTATTTTTTTTTCCTCAAAATTTATTTATTTCATGATAATCTAAACACAGGCATCCACTGTAATGATTACCTACTTAAGGATTCTCAATAAATGATTTTTGAGAAAAATAAACAAAGGGGAACCCCCCCCCCCCCCCATTTTCCCAAACCCCCACCAAGGAAAACCCACCGAAGCCTAACATCAAGGGGGAAAGGGTCCATTAGCAGGCCCTTCCGACCTAAATAACAATTTTTGCTCAAAAGTTAAAAAACCCCGCAAAATTTTTTTGCTTTCTTGGTCTTTTTTTCAGAGAATTGAAATGACAACACAGAAACTTTTTTCCCACTCAGGTTAGGTTGGATGAAGCCATTTATTGTCAAACCACTGTGTTTTTTTTTTTTAAAAATCATAATACACCAAAAAAATCCAAATACCCTGAGAAAAAGTTCACATACCCCAGTTCTTAATACCAGGTTTTGCCCCCTCTAATATAAATGACAGTTTAACCCTTTTTTGGGGAAATTTGTGGTGAGCTCTTTATTTCTCAAGGAAAAGCTGCCATTCTTTTTGGCAAAAAGCCTTTATTTTCCTGTAAATTCTGGCTGTCTTGCAAAAAATTTGCCGCTTAAAATTCTCCCCAAGTGGCCATGTAGGGAATCAGGAGAAAAGAGGGGCCACCCCCAAAACCTCACTTTTTTTTCTCTTACCCCAATACAGGTCGACTTGGCCTTGTTTTTGGTCGTTGTCATGTTGAAACCCAAGTACTCCCTGGCACTTTCGGGCTGAAAATGCAAATTTGACTGCAGTATTGCTGATAACGCGCTGCATTCATCTTCCCAAACCTTCCCCAAGTTTCCGTCCCTTTGTGCTCACGCATCCCCAAAACACAGCGATCCACCTCCTGCTTTACAATAGAATGGTGTTTCCTTTCATCAAGGCCTTTTTACACCTCTCCAAATGTAACGTTTATGGTTTGGGGCCAAAAAGTTAATTTGGTCTCATAAATTCAAATTACCTTGTTCTAAAATTTTTGAGGCTAGTCTTTGGCTTTTTGGCCTTTGTGGGTGAGAACTTTTTTGCCTTTGCGCAGAATTTGGTTTTTTCTTCTGGTGACCGCAATGCAGCCCATTTTTTTTCAAGTGCACCTTTATTGTGCATCTTGAAACAGCACACCCCCGCATTGTCAGACCCCTTATTTCAGCTGAACTATTTGGGGGTTTTTCTTTCACCCGACCAATTTCCTGGCATTGTGGATGAAATTTTGTTGGTCCCACCTATATTGGGTTTTGGGTTTTTGCAAGCCCCCCGATTTTCCATTTGCAATCACATTTTAACACTGCTGAAATGACATTATCAAATTTCCTTGGGTAAACTTTTTTTATCCCTTTCCCCTTTTTTATACATTTAACACCTTTTCCGTAAACCTTGAAAAATTTTTTTGCTTTCCCCCCGCCCCCCAATCCAAAATGCCTTGCTGGATGAAAGATGCAAGAGTGTTGGGGCCCCAAAACCACCAGTTTTTTGCCCACACTGATTACAACAAACGGTCACAGGTGAGAAATACTATTTGTAACCATTCAAAACCCCTTTGTTTCCCCCTTCTGTCATGTTTTTCAGGGCCCCAAAACCCCAGGTAGTGAATTGTGATCAGGGGCATTTTGTTGTTTTTGTTGTCATTATATTTAAAATCCGAAAACCATATTTGAAAATAAAAGGGTTCCCCAACCCCTAGCATGAGTGGGAAAAAAAAAGAAGTTTTTTTTGTGTTATTATTCATATCCTCTGAAAAAAGGCCAAAAAAGCAAAAATTCTGCCGGGGGTTTTAAACTTTTTTACAAAAATACGGCCCGCAGCCACCCCCAAGCGGGCCCCCACATATAGGGGCCCTTCTGACGGTTTTTCCCCAAAACTTTGGGGCATAAACTACCTGGCATCAGGAGGAAATAAAACCTGGGTACCAAGGGCAACTACCTGGGTACAGCCTAATAACTACATAATAGGGAACTAATTTCTACGAAATTGGGGGGCTGCCCACCTAGTTTGGTGGGTTTCCTACAACTTTTTAGGGGTTTTAAATTTCTTCCTATACTGGTATACAAAACAAGACTAAAACTTGATGCACAAGTGGGAGTCACATAGCCATTTGGGGGTAATTATTACCATTTGGGACACTATAGATGGGGATTTTGTATAGAGATAGGAATTTATATAGAAGTGCTGCTAAAGGAGGGGTCTAAGATGTTTTTTTTTTAAATTCTACATGAAAATCTGGGCCGGGGGAAGAGTCATGGTGGGTTGGGCTGGTGGAGAAAAAAGAGAACAACTCTTTTGAGATGCCCCCCCTGTAGTCCTGGATGTAACTTTGCTGTATCACTTTAAAAGTCTGCAAAGCCTGTCTAAAAATTGGGATCTAGCACTATATACCTGTAGTGGAAATTTTGGTTGTAGTATAAAAGGTTTTTATTCAGTTTGGGATTGGGTTTTTTCACTTTTTGGTGGCGGGATTAAACAGTAACGATGTTTGGTGAATGTGGAATGGTTAACAGTATTTTCGATCCTATGTGCTGGTGCAGGGAGGGCAGAGGCAAGGAAACGAGGCAGTCAAAGGGGAAACAGAAACTTCTTTGGGTAGGTCATGGTGCCTCAGCAGTGCCTGTACCTTTTAGCTGCCTATGTCCATCATCACTCCCTGTCTCACCAAAGCAGGGGAGGAACCTGGATGTGGCACACCAGCAGCAGTAAATAAACAGGAGGAGTGTTATGAACAGCAGTGCTGGGCCCTTCTTTTCCTTTCCTAGGCCCACCCTGCATTTTGCGTTTGCAATAAGCACATGACTATGAGTACAGTCAGGGAGCTGTTTTCCTACAGGGGGCATATATACTTACAGGGGACACGTATACCTACCTATCTACTGAGGGCTGTATATTTACCTGCATGGGCAAAAATACCTATCTACCTACAGTAGACAGATATACCTGTCATCTACAGGGGACTTTATGCCCACTTATCTACCTACAAGGGTCATATACACCTATCTAACTACATGGGGCAATATATTCTTCCTGGTTGCCCTCAAACAGCTAATTATAATAGCAATACTGTACAAATGTAACAGTCAAGGAGAAGTTCCATTTACACAGTTCTAAAATTATGTTGGCCCTTTAAGGTAGTCTGTTTGCAAGAAACCCATCTCCTTACATCTCATATTCAATTATAATGCAAAAGGGATTTCCCTGCCTTGTACTATAGTAGTAGCTCCACAACCAAAACGAGGTGAGTGGCCTTTTTTCATAAATCTTTGCCCACACATTTTATAGATGTTTTTACGGATGATGACGCCAGGGTTATTTTTGTAAAGTGCAGCTTGCAAGGCCATGTTTATACATTTGCTAATATCTATGTCACAAACACGGGTCAAATCTCTTTTTTTAGCCAAGACACTGGATAGCCTTACATGCTTTGACCAAGGAAAAATCATCCTTTGAAGTGACTTTAATCTAGCCTTAAATCCTCTTCTCGACACTTCCTCTGGTCGGTCCTCAGTTGCTGTACACACCCTCAACAGAGTTAAAAAATTGCTCCACAACATGCAATTGGTGGACGTCTGGAGACTTCTACACCCTAGGGATCACAATTTACTTTTTTCTCTCACCTGCACAACTCTTATAGCCGTATTGATTATATTCTCCTGCAACATTCTCTCCTCCGCTATGTCATAGAGGCTTCCATAGGTAACATCCTACACTCTGATCACGCTCCTTTCCACTGTGATCTTGCTCTTCCGAGTTATAGGAGTCCCGCTTTCTCTTGGAAACTGAACTAATCATTACTTGCTGACTCCTTATGTTTCTCAGATATACAACGCTCAATTGACACATTTAATACCGTACACCTCTCTGATCCCACAACACCCCAAACGCAATGGGAAGCTCTTAAAGGGGTTTTGCCACGAAGTAAAATTGATGTGGGAAGCTTGCAAATTAAATAATAAATATTTTCACAGTTCATCGTTATTAAAAAATTCTGCACCGTTTTTGTTTTAGCTGCTGCCTTAGTGATCCATTATTTACACCTCATCTCCAGAGGATACGACCAGGGCCCAGAGCTCCTCAGTCTTGGTCAGACATGCTCAGACATCACCTCTCCTCTCAGGCACCTACTGAGTGTTCAACCCCAGGTGCTGTCATTCTACTCCCGTCCTCTGTACTCCTTAGTAATTAGTCAAACAGTTGAAATAAATACAAAAAGAAACCTCAATGAGGTC
The DNA here is from genome assembly GCA_025379985.1 of Phyllomedusa bahiana. Classification (NCBI taxonomy): domain Eukaryota; kingdom Metazoa; phylum Chordata; class Amphibia; order Anura; family Hylidae; genus Phyllomedusa; species Phyllomedusa bahiana. Next base: position 60,147 of record JAODAL010001396.1, read on the forward strand.
TGTGCATTGATAAAGAGAAAAAAATCCACAGGTTTGGTTCCTGCAGGGATTTGAACCTAGGACACTTGTGCTGTGAGGCAAAAGCTTTACCTCTCAGCTACATTGTAGCTACTCTGTGCTTTACATAAACAGACCTTTCTTTGACTAGAGTGAGGAAAGGCATGGTGATGTCATCCTGTTGGATCACATGATATGCAATTCAAACAAATCACACATGCCCCTTTCTGAGCACACAGAGCTGGATGCAAGAGGCATGAGATGAGATCGTGGCAAAACCCCTTTAAGTGTCTGCTTAGAGGGGTACTCATAAAACACAAAGTGCATCTCAAGAGACAGGCAGCCTAAAAACTGCAATCACTTTTGGCACAGCTGGCTTCATTAGAAGCAATCCATAAGTCATCGGGTTTGGAGACTGACCTTAGAGCTCTTAATCAGGTCTGCCATGAAATTCTTCAACTCATTGAGAATAAACACAAAAAATATCGTCAATTTTGCACCAGTTCCTTTTATATCTGGAGCAACAAGCCCGGGAGATTTCATGCCCGCTCGCTTCATGATAAAAGAGCATCCCTTATTGTCCCCACAATCAAGAACTCAGAAGGGCAGATCGTACACTGAACGGATGACAACTTATTAGTCTTTCATAAATATTACTCCAATCTGTACAGTCTTCCCACTCCACATACTCCATTTGGATTGTCATTCCATTCCACCCTACTCCAGACATACTTATCTAAATCGGCCCTCCCCCCCTCTTTCACCTCAGTCTCTCGCCTCCTTGGAGGAGCCATTCACACTTGCCGAACTAAAGTGTAATATCAACCTTACCTTCTGGGAAAAGGCCCGGCCAAGGCGGAAACACCGCTCAATTTTATAAAGTTTTAAATGAAGAACTAGCTAACCCTCTTTTTAAAGCTTTTAACACAGTCTCATCTAATTCTCCATTTGATCCAGAACACATTTTACTGTTATTCCAAAGGAAGGCAAGGACCCTGCATTATGTTCAAGTTACCGTCCTATTTCCCTGATCAATACAGATGCAAAAATCTTTGCCAAGATGCTCGCTATCCGACTTAACCCTCTCTTGAACTCTCTCTTACATCTTGATCAGGTGGGCTTCATCCCCTCCAGGGAGGCGAGAGACAACACATTAAAAATCTTCTCCCTTATCCATCATATTCAAAAACATAAGATTCCATGCATGCTTTTGTCACTAGACACAGAAAAAGCGTTTGACCGAGTGGCCTGGCCTTTTCTAATTGGAGCCTTGGAAGCCGCAGGCATGGGACCTATTATGCGAGGTAGGATCATGGCCTTATATACCTCCCCACAAGCCCAAATTCGTATTAATGGTTTTCTCTCCAACCCCATAGTTATAAATAATGGTACCAGGCAGGGATGTCCCCTGTCCCCCATACTCTATGTTCTGGTCATGGAACACCTGATGCAGGCAATACGTAGTGACCCGCTTATTCCTGAGATCCCCGTTGGTCACTTGCACATCATGTGCTCCACTTTTGCGGATGACCTATTGTTATACCTCACTGAACCGCATAAGTCCTTACCGGCAGTACTCAGGGTTTTGGAAGATTATAGCCTACTCAGTAACCATAAAATTAACATGACCAAAAATACTGCTTTAAAGGGGTTTTGCCACGATGTAATGTTGACGCGGGATCCTCCAAAATGGGTATTTAATCACTTTTCTAAATATATGTGATTACAAAAAGTGAAGCCTCTGAGAGCTACAGCATTTCTCAGTCCCCCTTAGTTACCTGAAAGTTTGCATTAGACACGACCAGAGGAGCTGACAGCCGCGCTTGCGTGAAACACTTCTTATCTGATGACAGGGCAAATTAATGAGCTTTCAAGGGACTGGGGAGAAAGTGCAGTGTATGAGCCTGTGTCTTGCTGTATAGATAATCCACTGTTGTAATGTTGAGTTAAGTTTTGAGACTCTCCCTTATTCCTCACTCTCTGCTCACCCCCTCCCTCTCAAACCTGCAGCGTTCATGACTCAGCTTGATTTGTTTATATTCTACTCTGTGATGATAAGGAGGTAAGTAACTCATGTCCTGGCAAAACCCCTTTAAGCTTTAATACCTCAGACCAGTGCCTGACCCAGCTCATATCCTCCTTCCCTTACTCTTGGGCAGCAACGTCATTTAAATATCCAGGTGTTTAGATCCCTTCTACTCCTGCTAAGATTTTTTACTTAAGTTTTTCCCCTCTGCTTTTTAGTATCAAGTAGGACCTCATGAAATGGGATAAAAAGGACTTTTCTTGGATTGGCAGAAGAAATATTCTTAAGATGTATGTTTTGCCTCACCTGTTATATGTCTTTCAGGCTGTCCCCATCCCTCTGCCTAAAACCTTTTTCAGGGCTCTCTGTAAGCTTACCACCCACTTCATTTGTGTACATAAGCACCCTAGGATCTACCTTACCCCACCCGAAATCGGAAGGAGGGTTATCCTTTCCTGATTTTAAAGCTTATTATTTTGCATCTGTTGCAGTCCGTACGCTTGACAACTTCAATAACGCCAATTCAAAATTATGGGTCCAGCTTGAGACACAGTTCTACAAAGCGCCCACAGGAGCCCTCCCCTGGCTTCTAACCGCAATGCTGTTGAAGGGATCGCTTCCCCTCCTCCCTTTGATCGCACATACATCGATCTCAGTACGTAGATCTTTTGCCTCAAGGATCAGTCTATTTCCCCTGGGTGGCCCATGTACCCCACTACTAGGCAACCCAGCGGTTCCTGAGTCCCTCTCGGTCCCACTTTCTCGCCTTGTGGGTGTTGGCAGTGTGCTCTCCTCAGACTCTCTGAAAGAATATGGCGACCTGGTGGGTGACTAGACGACAGCACAATTTTTAAGGTTAAACTACTATCAGCTTCAAAGCCTTTACTCTATGTGCAAATTGACTCTGGATATTCACAGACCGGCCACGGCTTTCAAACTGTGGTACCTAGGGAAATATGCTGAGAGGCGAACACTTTCAAGTCTTTATAAGATGTTATTAAACAATCCACCAACGGATAGACTACCCTTCCAAAATAGTTGGAAACAGGAACTAAATGTAACACTCTCAGATGAGGATTGGAACAAAGCATTTCTTTTAACACAAATCCTCTATATCCGCCAAGGCCCAAGAACTGAACTACAAAATTCTAACAAGATGGTATAGGGTCCCTGCTCTCTTAGACTATTTCTATCTGGAGGCACCTAGTGTATGTTGGCATTGCAGGGCAGGCAGGGGTACCCTGGCCCATATTTGGTGGGGCTGCTCCATTCTGCAACCCTTTTGGCTCAAGGTGATTAATATTATCCACATAATCACGGGTATAAAAATACAAAATGATCCTGCACCTATCCTCCTTTTCGCCATTCTCCTTCCAATTTCCCTTCTCAAAAATCACCTCATATCATTTCTAATACTAGCAGCCAAAACTCTGATCCCTAGATTGTGGCTCTCCACTTCCAGCCCATCTACATTGGACTGGTTTAAGGAAATCCACACGATACAGAGACAGGAGGAATTCAGGATTGACTCACCCACCCACTACAAGAAATACCTCCAAATTCGGACCTGTATTGCAACTATTCCTAAACAGATGACGATCTCTGTGGATCCTGTAATTTCATCTCTCTAAGGGTATGTTTACACGGTATAATTTGGCATGCATTGAGCTGCATATTGCGCGTTATACGCGGCGAAATGCGCGCCGCAATTACGGTAATCCATAGCTCTCATTACGCCTCTTCCCCCGCGCGTACAATACAATACTGATCAGCGTGACTCCCAAGACACCCGCCGTATTTCGGTTGCGCTGTGTGAACATAGCCTTACACTTAGATGCAGATATGTCTTTGTTACCCAACTGGAAGTTTTTCTTCAACCCTGTTTATGGTTTGATGTTTACTTATTATGGCTATCGCTGGATGTTGCATTAGTCTATTAGAATATGTCAATACCTCACCAACACTTCTTCATTAGTTATTCCTTGCATGAGATACTCCCTTTAACTCCCTCCCCTTTTTTTTTTTTCTTCTTTCCCAACAAATTTGCTCTGAGGTGTTTCTCTGGCAAGGGATCACTAATTCAACCACTGATCCATATTCGCTTCAATATATTTGAATTTTGTCTGCTAATCTCGTTTGGGATCAGGCACTGTCCAATATAACTCTGCTGTCCATTGTTCACTACTTTTTATAGTATCTATACCTGATTTGATGAAGAATGTTATATCTTGTACAATATCTGTGAAATATGCAACTTATATACCAGATTTTCATTCTTGTTCATTTGATTGGATGTATCTATCTCTACTCTCAATAAAAAAAATTTGAATAAGAAGAAAAAAAAATTGGAATAAAAAGTGATCAAAGAGTAGCATGTATCCCAAAATGATTGTAAAATACCACGTAGGCCAGCACAATGGAGGTAAAAGGTAAAATTCTTTATTTTCCATCAACCATTTTACCTTTTACCACCATTGTGCTGGCTTACTTGGTTTTCTACTATTGGACTTAAAGTATCTTGAAGCAAGGCACATGCGTTATTTGGTGAGGACCTTACCGGTAGAATAGAGATGAGCTGACTACCTGCTTTGTAATCCCAAAATAATACCAATATACACTTAAGCTCGCAAAAAATGAGCCCTCACTTAGGTCCATAGGTAGAAAAACAAAAAAGTTATTGGTCGCAGAAAAGTGTGCTGCATCGCAAATTTAAGAAATAGAGTATTTTCTTTTTTTAAAAGTACTAAGATATAATGAAATCCCTACATATTTGGTGTCACCTCAATTGTTCTAACCTGCAGAATACAGATAACACATTATTTATACCCAAGAATGAACAACATAAAAATAAAACCCCGCAAACATGGCAGAAGTACATTTTTTCCACCCCTCCATTTTTTTTTTTTAACAGTAAATTCTATGGTATGATTAAAGGTACCATTAAAAAGTTCACCTTGTCTCACAAAAAAAAGCCCTCATATGTATATTTAAATGGAAAAATAAAAAAGTTATGTCTCTTGGAAGGCAAGGAAGAAAAAAACAAAAGCCAAAAAATTATAATTTAAATGAGCTTTGGCCCAGAGAAGACTTTGTTTCTGAATTGTGTTGACATAAGTACATGGTACAAAATCACTAGGCAGGCTCATAGTCGGGGACAGACAAAAAGGTCAGGGCAGGCGGCAAGGTCCGTGGTCAAGGTACAGAGGCAATAGGACTGACACATGGGAAACACTGGAACGCAAAGAAGAATACTTTGACACATAAAGTAGACTAGGGGGAATATGGATCTGGCGGGGAGGTCAGGGGCAAGCTTGGTAATATAGGACCAGCACCTGGCAATTATCGGTGCACTGGCTATTTAAACTTCATAGAACCATTGCGGCCGGTCAGCAGTGGTAGCGCAGGGAGCAAGGAGAGATGAGTAACTACAGCTGCGGCTGACATGCGGGTTATGCCACCATGCGCAGAGCTTACACCTGGGACAACAGTATCACAGTTGCAGGAGCACCAGTAACAGTACCCTTCCTCACCTTTGCCCTCATCCTCTTTCTAGCTCGTAGGAACTTTTCTAAAAGACCACGGTGCAAGATGTTGTTTTCCAGCTCCCAGTACCTTTCTTCCTGCCTGAACCTCTTCCAGTCAACTAGGAAACGCTGTCTCCCCTTAACCGTCTTTATGGCCAGGATCACTTTTACCGTAAAGAAACTGGTGGTATTGGTTTCGGGAGATGGGAGGACGACCTTCCTAGAGAACTGATTAAGGACAACCAGTTTCAGCAGGGAGACATGGAAGGAGTTCGGGATGCGCATCATGGGAGGGAGCTGTAGTACCTCAAATGGCCCCAGGTACCAAGGGCCCAGCTTGTAGCTGGGGATCTTCAAGCAGATTAGCTTAGCTAACAACCAGACCTTGTCTCCAAGACTGAAGAGAGAGGTCTTCTCTTTTTATCTGCTTGGACCTTCATATGGGCCAACGCCCGTTGCAGGGACTGGCGTGTCTCATTCCAAATGGACATCAGGTCACAGACCAGATCGCCCATAGCAGGAACATCAGAAGATGAAGAAAGAGGGAAAAGCGGGTGGGGGTGTTGCAATTGCTGGACCATCTGTTGGGACTGCCGGCGACCACCCTGGAGACGTCCCGGATGTCACACCTTGGCGGGATCCATGGCCAGATCCAACTATAACGACCGTAGGTAATGGATCCACTGGGACACCGTGGAAGATGGTATAAGCTGCACCAGGGAGCGGACTCTAAAGGGCTGCTGGTTTTCACCAGATCCCGCTGCAAAGCGGGATGGTCTTGCTGTGGCAGGCTATCCCCAGGTTGCAACTCCTGGTGCAACTTGCCTGTGGTGGCAACCAAGGTGTGCGTGGTACAAAATTGCTAGGCAGGCTAGTAGTCAGGGACAGGCAGGAAAGCCAGGCAGGCGGCAAGGTTTGTGGTCAAGGGACAGTGGCAATAGGACTGGTACACAGGAAACACTGGAACACACAGGAGAATACTTTCACACATCGGCTAGGGGCACTATGGATTTGGTGGGGAGGTCAGGGGCAAGCCGGATAATATAGGACTAGCATCCATCAATTATCCAGTTATCGGGGTGCTGGTTCTTTAAATTTCACAGAAACAGCGCACGCACTATAGGGAGCAGAGACGGCACAGTGTGGGAGGAGACGTGTAGCCAGTACTGCGGGTGCGCCTGTGACCCGACATGCAAGTTCCGGTGCCACCCACAGAGTTTACACCCAGGGTGACAGGAATGCAGATACACCCGCGACCTGGCATTTATTATGTTGTGAACAGAATTTGTCTATAAGATATTTCAAAATCATTGCATTCTTGTTTTCTTTACATTTTACACAGCATTTTTGGAATTGGCATTGTACATCTAAGACATATGAACACTTAAAGTACTTAAAAAATTTAGCTTAGTGAGAATCTGTCAGAAAAACACTGTAAGTAAAACATGTCAGCAGGTGTTGCTCCCACTAAACTGCACCCCAAACACGGCACTTACTGGAAAAAGTGCGACAAGACACTTTTGAGCCAAATTGCCACACAAATCATAGAATTAGTAACCTACCCTCTGGTGACAATATTTTTGACCTTAGGAAATAGCTGTCACTACTGTATGTACAAGATCTAATTAAACAAGAATTTAGTTTTATCTGGTAAAAATTTTGTATAGTATCTCTTTCAGTATTTTCCCTCCCTATTCTGAGGCATTTTAACAAGCATGCCGAAAGGAACAGAAGACAGTAGGAGCCACTGTTTGGCGAAATGTGCATCGGGTCTTGAGTAGTGGGTGTTTACAGACTTTAGTTTTATATATCTACTTATGCTTATAGTGTTACTACTGCTCACTTTGACTTTAAACTTTATTTCTATTGTGAATTGTTTGGCACTTTACCTATGCCCTATAGTCTATTTCACCGACTGGCCTATGTGAATATGTTTTCCATTAATTCTTATAGTCTTATCTGCAGGATGTCTGTTCTTAATCATGTTTTGGGTATGTACATTTCTTTTGATACTTCTGAATTACATACCGTATATACTCAAGTATAAGCCAACCCGAGTATGAGCTGAGGCACCTACTTTTGCCACGAAAAAACTGGGAAAACTTATTGACTCGAGTATAAGCCTAGGGTGGGAAATGCAGCGGCTACTGGTACAGTTCAAAAATAAAAATGGATACCAATAAAATGACACAGGCAGGTATAGGCAGTTTAATGTCCCCCATAGGCGGTTTAGTGTCCCCCACAGGCAGTTTAATATCCCCCATAGTCAGGTATAGACAGGTATATGTCCCCCAGTCATGTATAGCCAGGTATATGACCCCCAGTCAGGTATAGCCAGGTATATGTCCCCCAGTTAGGTATAGCCAGGTATATGACCCCCAGTCAGGTATAGCCAGGTGTATGACCCCCATACAGGTATAGCCAGGTATATGACCCCCAGTCAGGTATAGCCAGGTATATGACCCCCCAGACAGGTATAGCCAGGTATATGTCCCCCAGTCAGGTATAGCCAGGTATATCTCCCACAATAGGCAGGTAGAAGCAGGGCTTGTTTAAAAAAAAAAAAAAAAAAAAAATACAACTACTTACCATTCCCCGCTGCTCCGAGGCTCTCCCTGCACTCCGTCTTCTGGAACAGGCGGCGTGATGTCATCATGCCTCGCAGGCAGCATGATGACTTAGCACGCTGCCTGTGCCGGAGACTGTGCAAGTCTGTTTGGGGCTTTCCGGAGTTCTATTGCGAAGCAGGGAGTGCTCGCTCTCTGCTCCGCAATAGAGTCTAAGGCTGTATGCGATCCCAGGAATCGCATACAGCCGAAGCGATCCCCGCCAGTACCAGGGCCATAGCAGTTCCTGGATGCCGACGGGTGACCGGAGAGCTGTATGTGTTCCCAGGAGTTGCATACAGCTGCAAAGATCCCGACAGTGCCCGGACCATGGCAGTGCCCAGACGCTGTCAGCTAACTCGGGATACAGCTGTATGCGGCTCCCAGAGGAATCGCATACAGCTGAAGTGTCCCTGCCGGTGCCTGGGCCATCACAGCGTCCGATCGCAGACAGTAATTCGAGTATAAGCCGAGGTAGGGTTTTTCAGCTCATTTTTTGGGGATGAAAAACTCGGCCTAAACTCGAGTATATATGGTAATTAAATATATTTTTTTACTTACTGCTATTTATTTTTTGTCATCACTTCTTTTTATTTATTTTGGTGGTTTACTTACGTATGTTTGTGTATTTTTTGGGAATTTAATATAAATCATTTGAGTGGGTTTTTCTTTAGTGCTTATATATATGTATAAGAATTTAGAGCGACATTTCCCAACACGCAAAAGCCAGCTTTATTTTGTCTATTTTGCGCCTAAACCACTTTTGACACCATATTCTCAATGTAAATGAACTGTCATACATCAAAATTAGGCACATTATACGCTGGACACGACACGTTGTAATGCGCCTATAAATTATACGCTGTGCGCCTCCATAACGCAATGCGCCTATTGAGGCGCATTACATATACTAGTAATGATACGTTATGCGCCTCCGTAGTGCAATGCGCCTATTTAGATGCAATGCGCCTTTTTAGGCACGTTACGTTTACCTGACGCCAGATTCTTGAGAGGATCGGACTTTCTGCCGCACTTTACACTGCTTTAATGCGTCTAAAAACTGCAGTGGCGCCACCGCTTTTCTGTCATATCGCCCTCAGTTTTATGTTATCTGGTATAAATGTATAGTATTTCTTTCAATATTTTACTTCTGTATTCTGAGACTTTTAAACAAGCATGCTGAAAAGAACAGGAGGCAGCAGGTTGTTATTGTAAGAGTTGTTGTGTACACATAATTACTGTTATCTAAACAGTCAGATTATTTACAGTACATACTGAGGTGGATGCTGATAATTACAAAATCGTTTTGGAAGGCATGCTATCCGTGAGCAAGAAGTAATGTCATTTTTTTTTGTTTTAATCACTAAATTTAGTAAATAACACTCTGGTCAAAAATTTACTTATGACCAGCTATGATCATAAGTAAATTTTAATAGGTTGTAACAATTTTAAAAAATAGGTATTGAGATGCATATTAAAGGGACACTAAGGCCAGGTGCATCAGAAGTTCTCTTAGGAGCCTATGTCGTAGATTCTGTCAAAAATTAAGAAAAAAAAAGTGCAGCATTCAGCACTATTTATTTTGTTCAAATAACGAACACCATATCCTATATCCCCTTTGACTGTTTTTTAGTGCCTGTAGAGTACTGCTGATATAGTGTTGTGTTTGCGTTGCTTTTTGCTGCCATGCCAGCGTGCACCTACAATCTTTTTTTTTTTTTTAATTGTCTTGGATGTGCTGACCAACTTTTGCAACTTTTTTTACATGATGGAAGACTGACACACCCCATTATAGTCAGTGGTCTCCCTTGGGCACTGTTGGTGTCTGAAATGAGATGCATATGACACTCCCATTACAGTATTTTCATTTTTTAAAATAAACAGAAATAAAAACACAGATGTGAATCAAGTCGAAATTGTTGTAACTTGTAGCTTATAGACTTTTTAACTGCTCTTCCATTAACATTCCATTTATAGAATTGCAGTCCTCTTATATGATAAAGGGGCCATTGGACCCCTTAGGTACCAATGGAATGGATGTCATTGCAATGTTTTAACTATACTTTAGGTAAAACTGTTGTGTATAGAGTTTCATATTGGACTGTATTCCCCTTATAAACATGGAAAATAATCTTTCAAAGGCAGAATACACTCCAATTGATGAAACTTGCTGGAATATTTGTAATGTAGACAATTCATGAAAAAACCTCAAGTATTCAATGTAGTATGTATTTCCATTGTATTTTTGATCACATATACTATGGTATTGAAAAATATTTTTGGTTGGTGTTGTGCATGGTTATGCACATGATCCCTTAAGCTATGTTCACACGGCTAAGTTTGGGCCGTAGTGCGCAAATTACGGGCCGAAAACGGCCCATTCATTACGGTAATTCACAGTTCTCATAGAGAACTATGGATTACGTCTCCTCTCCCCGCCCGGCGAAGCCGCCGGGCGGGGAGATAATTGACATGTGAATTACCAGCGGCGCGTATACGCCGCTGGCAATTCAAGTCTATGGGCCGGCGAAGTGCCGGCCCCCTGCTCAGTCCCCCGCTCCCGCCCCGCCCCCGGTCACACGGCGTAATTGCGGGGCGTAATTACACCTCACAAATACACCGTGTGAACATAGCCTAAGGGCGACATGTGTGAATGTTGGCGCTGACAGGCCAGTTCTAAATCGCTATAAGGTAGTGTAGATTGTGCCAGAATGTTTGACCCTGTTCTTCTGTAGGTCATACATACAGGCACATTGTAGTGCCAATACGACAAGTCTGGCTCAGGCAGACCACCTATAATCTGGTCTGGCTGTTCTAACTGTTCTGCGCCTGGTTTTGGCGTCAAAGAATCATAAATGTGTCTACTTCTAAGAATGTGGTGCGAAACGCCCCCAGAACGCCCCAAACCTTTGGCACACTAAAAATTGTCTTTGGCGCATTACAAAAGCACTTATTATGCCAAAGTTTGGAGTGCGCCTGTTCATACACCAGAAAACTGGCACAATTCTTTCGCGCAATTTACATCCAGGGGTTAATTAAGCGTTGTCTCTGTTTGGGGTGACTAAAATAAACCGTCTTTTTCCCCGGGCAAAAAAAATTTTTTCTGTAGCAAATTCACAACAAGGAAAATTAAAATTTTTCCTCTTTGTGTAGCGTAAAATACACGCCATTGTAACCCTAAAGCTGGTATTTTTTGGCGCTCAATTCTTTTTGCAATTTACATGCAAGGTTAACTAAGTTTTTTTTTCTGCAGTTGTACTCTAAAAGAAATTTTGTTTTTTCACGCCACAAAGAAATTCTGTACATAATTCATACTAAGGTTATTAACCTTTTTTTGTGCTTTTATATTCATAAAATACAAAAGGGGTTTTTTAAAACGGCACTCAACAATTTTTTCCGCCCTTTGGGGAGCGCTTTTATATCCAAGGGTTACCCAAAAGCTTTTACGGTTCATTGGATCAAATACAGGGTTGATTTATCATATACAGATACTTCATCAAACATGTCTGACATTTAGAACAAACAAAAATGTCGACAGAGAGGGGGGAGGCTTTTCCCCTGCGAGTGACGAGGCAAAAACATTCCGGGCCCCAGGTCGCAGCCAGAAAGGGGGCCCAAAGCGGGGGCACTGGGTGGGCCAAAACTGCCGCTGCCACCTATGGCCTGTACTGACTAGCAACCCAAGGTTTTAAATTGGTTGACTAGGCCCATCCACTACCCCCAGATGACATCTACAACCCCCACCAAGATCGGGGGAACGCAGCCCAAAACCCTTAGTTGGATGGCCCGAACGGTCAGCGGCCCTCACCTGTCCTCAACCCCCTCTGTCCCATGGGGTTCCCCTCACCAAGATCTACTATTTGGTGGGGCTCGCCCACTATATATGAGGGTGAACAATTTGAGGAGGGCATCAGCACTATTTGGGCGCAAAGAAATGGGGAAAATATCCCCGCTTCTTGCATTTGGGCGGAAAAGTAAAGGGGAGATTGGGGCATGGGAAGTCATGTTTGAGGGGTCACCCTCGATACAAAAAATAGATGAAAGTAGCCGACCGCACTGGGAGCCGGGGTGGGGCAAGGGCTTCATATCGCAGAGCTTGCGCGGTCAGGCAGGGGACAGCCAAAAGTAGTTGTGTGGCCGTATCAGCAGGTACAGCATGTGGGGTCCGGGACCAAGGGGCCACGGGTAAAAAAAACCCGTTTCCCAAATCCAAAAAGAGCGCAAGGGGTTTCAGCGAGGCAGCGGAATAGTTTACTCGGGGCGACGTTGGCGGAAAAATCAGCTACTCGGCAGGGGGGCAGTCTTTGCTAAACACCGGGGAGCCGAAAATGGGTATATGTAAAACTGTGGGCAGAAAGGAAGCGTCCAGGGACTAACGTTGCCCAGGGCCCTACGTAAACACATCAGCGTCCCATCCGTGCCTGGGAAAAACGTGCTCAGATGGGGTGGTCATCCTGCCGCCGCAGTAGCACAGGGGGCCAGTGGCACGCATCCATTGCAGCCAGCCCCAGGCCCCCCACCTCTGCAAAGGGAGCGTTTCTTTTTGACACATCTCCCGGTCCAATCTCCTGCTCCTCGCTACTCATGGCGCCACATCGTTCAGCAAGGCGATTGCAAAGAGACAACAGTAGCCCCAAACCACCTAAGGGTGCAGCAGCTACCGGTCCTGCCAAGTTGGAAAACTGCTCCCTCCCTTTCCAAATGGTGACCTGCACCTTTTCAGAAACAATGGCTTTGCCGACCGAGAGGGAAGTTCCAAGCGAATTTTCTTTTCCAAAAAGGCAGTCCAGCATTTTCAAAATATTAAACAAAAGGGGGCCAGTCTTGAGCTTATGGGTTTTTTTTCCAAAGGGTGCACGGCAGCGCGGACGTCTGATTAACTACGCAGGGCCTAATTCCTTTACGGCCCTTTTGGGTAAATGTGCTTCCTCCCACCACCAACAACTTGGAAGGAGACGGGTTTTTCTCCTCCACAATAAAAACTGCGGCTCCTGCCCAATGTCCCCTCCTTCTCCCCCACCACCACCACCATCTCACCCCCACAAGTACTGCTCCATAAACCCACATTTTGGGGAAACAGCAGTGTCACCAGCTTTACACCTGGCTGCTGGGCGAACGAAGCACACAGGGGGGAAACTGCCCGCGTCATGCAGCAAAAATCGTTGTGTGGCTTTCCCCCGTCCCAACGCAAATCGAACCATGGTGACGGACAATGGGAGGAACATGGTGTCCGCGCTGCACTGAGGAGGAGGTCCATGCGCCCTGCAGGGTTCAACTGTTTGACAAGGTTTTCCTAAAAGCCCTTCCACCGATCTTGGGGAAGATTCTGAAAAAGGGGCCAGGAAACTGTGCATGCACTTCATCCATTCCTACAAGCCAAAACACCCCCCAATTCCCCAGGGGCAAAAGGGCCTCCCCCAAAACACACTTATAGCGAGTTTCCCCCTTTGGAAATTTCCCCTGCACATGTTGGCCGACTGTATAACAAGAAAGGCCAAAACGATTTTTTTGATTTCCGGCGACGGGAGTACCCCTGTTAACTTTGTGTCACCAGTGGCAGCTCTGTGACCTTGCCTTTTTTAGGCCATTCGGGGAGGCCATTATTTGTCATCGCCAGGAATCAGGATGAAAACGCATTCCACTCTTCATGTCCGGGAACAGGCTAAAAAATCGTCGGGCAGGGTTTGGGGAGATGTGGCGACTACATCTCACGGCCAATGAGCCGGGGGGACTGAACTGAGGGGGGGAGGAGGAGGACATTGAGAAAAGCATTTTCTGTTAAAGAGGGATTTTTCTACCCAGAAAAAAGAGGGAGGACAGGAGCAGCTGTAGGAGGTAAGGAGTGAGAAGTGGGCAGTTACCCCAGCACCGTGGGGAATATGGAGGGTGAGGCAGGAGCCCCTCGGATCACTTTTGAGATGGCCCCAGCAAAACTGATTTTTCCTGGCTATGACAGCAAAAAATCAGCAACCCGCAGAGGGATGACTTCTGGGTCCCACCCATGGCCCTCGCTACCGTCCCAAAAAGGGGAAACCCTTTTCCCCGCTACTGAGAGGAGGGCAAACTCAAATACAAGGGAATCCTCCATATCATTTGGGCCCTGCCTATGTACAGCATCGCCCTCCTCTGAAAGGTCGACCGGGTTTTCTTCAGCGCCCGTACCACTGCCCCGGCTGCTGGGGGAATGTGGGGGGGGGGTAGGGGCGTAACCCGCTCCATCGCACAACCTAAGTCTGGAGTCCTGATACACTTCCTTCACCCGCCTAGTGAGGAGGTATCACCAGGGATCAGCAACAGCAGGACCTGGAGCAATGCGCTGGACTACTAGGGGACAAACTGGATTGTGGGGCCCAACTTTCCGGTTGCATGGAGAAGCGTCCTCTCGCCAAGTTGGCACAGAGCGGTGTTTAGTGCGTGGGGGCCCTTATCCCAAGGAAACCCGCCCTTTTCCTGGGGAAAAGTGGAACGCTACTTTGTCAAGAAATCAGGCGTGATCGGGGGGATTTTCCCCCACCAAGCCTTAGGAGTCAGACTACATCAGCCAGACGCCCACCCAAACTGGAGAAAGATCTGGGTTCAAACTACCTGCCTCAGCCACTATTCGAGCCCCACCTGCCTGATCCACCTCTGCACAGTTTTTTTCCATCTGCCACCAACCCCTTTTTCCCGGGACGGATTGCCACCCACCCCACACCTGTCATTGTGCCACTTATGACATCAGCGTTGGGGTGGGCCGTGACATCCACATGTGTCATTTCCACTCCTACCTCATGTTTTTGCTCCTCCCCTGTCACCTCCCCTCTTTCATTGTCCACTGTGTCCCACTACTGTTTTGCCACCTCCAAATGTCCCTTGGCCACTGTCTGACCTCATGCGCTGCCACCGCACCTCCACACTCTGTATTGTGCCACTCTGTGGCCCACTCCTGTTTTTGCCACCTCCAAATGTCATTTTTGGGCCCCGCTGACCTATGCTGCTGCGCCGTGCCCTCCACACTGTGTCATTGTGCCACTCGTGGCCCACCCGTTTTTTCCACCTCCGAAAAGTCATTTGCCCCGTCGATTTATGCTGCTGCGCCGTCCCTCCACACTGTGTCCATTGTGCCACCTGTGGGTACTCCCTTTTTTGCCAACCTCCAGAATGTCATTGGCCACTCTCGACCTCAGCTTTTGCTCCTGCCCGTCACCCCACTCTCTGTCATTGTCCACTTGTGGGCCCACTACTGTTTTGCCACCTCCAGAATGTCATTGTGCCACGTCGACCTCATCTGCTGCCACCGTCACCTCCACACTCTGTCATTGTGCCACTCTGTGGGGCCTTTCCTGTTTTTTCCACCTTCAGAAGTCTTGTGCCCCTGTCCACCCTCATGCTGCTGCCACCGCACCTCCACCTCGTCTTGTGCCACTCGTGGGGCCCACCCTGTTTTTTTTCCACCTCCAGAATGTCATTTGCCACGCCTGACCTCAGCTTCTGCTGCCCCGGGCCCTCCAACTGTGTCATTGGCCCCCTCGTGGCCACTCCTGTTTTGCCACCTCCAAAATGTCATTTTTTCACGTCCCGACCTCACTCTCTGCCCGTGCCCCCACACTGGTCTTTTTCCACTCGGGCCACTCCTGTTTTGCCCCCTCCAGAATTCCCTTGTGCCACTGTCGACCTCATCTGCTGCTGTGGGTGCGCGAACCTCCACACTGTGCATTTTGCCATATGTGGCCTATACGTTTTTTCCACCTCCAAATGTCATTGTGCCACTGTCTGCCCATGTGCTGGGCTAGCGCCGTCACCCCACACCTTCACTAATGTTTTTCCACCTAGCTCCACTGTTTTTTTCCCCTTTTTGCTGCATGACTTTACAGGCAAAATTCCCCTTCATTTTTTTTCAGTTTTGCCCCTTAAATGCCCCGGGGAAATTTTTTAAATAAGCTTCAAAAGCGGCGGGAGTCCCCTCGTGTCATACTAAAACACAACATTGTATGAAGACCAAAAACCCAAACTCCCCCCCAAATTTTTAAACATGCAAACGTCTACAGCACCCTGCAGGGTCTGTGCACTGGAAAAGCTTTTTTTTAACAGATTTTTCCCAAATAAAAAGGGACCAAATTTTTTTGCGGGAAAATTCGGCGAAGTGACCGAACTGAATTTTTGAGAAATTCGCCCATCTCTACACACCATAACAGTTGCTTTAGACAAAATAATTTAATATAACAGATTTTGTGGACATTTCTCCAGTTATAACATAAAGCGAAAATTGGACATTATGGGTAAGCAGATCACATAAAGAGAACGTTTTGGGCTCTTCCGTGCCTTCTTCAGTCAATAATCTAAAATAAATATATAAACTTCAATTAAGAGATGTCCAATAAGTGACAATAATAAGAGAATATATACACAGAGAAAGAGGAGAACCGGGAAAAGAAGGGAAAGTAAAGGAAAAACAAGGGAGACTTATTGGACATCTCTTAATTACAGTTTATATATTTATTTTAGATTCTTGACTGAAGAAGGCTCGGATGAGCCGAAAACATTCTCTTTATGTGATCTGGTTACCCATAATGTCCAATTTTTGCTTTATGTTATAACCGGAGCAATGTTCACAAAATCTGTTATATTAAATTCTTTTGTCTAAAGCAACTTATATGGTGTGCCGTGAAATCTCTACAAAAGTATATGGGTGGGGGGAGTGAATCTGGCAGCTAAAGAGACTCAGTAATTGCCCAGATCTTACACATCAGAGCAGAGGCACAGGCAGAATGTTTCACACAGCTCAGAGAGGAGTGAGCTCAGAGAGCACAGGACAGTCAATCACAGCACAGGGGGCATGTCCGGACCCCGAGGTTGAACCAAATGCAGGCAGCCAATCACAGCAAAGGGGGCGTAGCCCGACTGCAGGCTGCAGATTTAGCTCTAGAGACTCACAGGGTAGCTCATAGCTGATATACTAAATAATTTAGGTAATACAAACCGATTGCAAACGTGCTTATTTTTACTGTCCCCATCATTACAGATATGTTTGTAGTGAGAAAACCCCTTTAAGGTGTTGTGTTGATGAAACTTAATCTTCAAATAATTTATGTAACTTTCTAATATTTGGTGCATTTACTGGACATGATTATATTCACCTCTCATCTGTGAAAAGTATTAGGTATGTTTAGGATTTCAGCCTCTGCATATAAGCAAAAATGGTTCCACTCACTGACAGCGTGCTAAGACACAAAACACTAAACACAAGGTATATAGTGGTCTCATACGTTACAATGGCCTCAGGATAAATTTTTTTCAACATACAATGGTCTTTCCTCAGCCATTGTAACTTGAACCCATACTCAACATATATGGCAACATGTATGTACAGGGCTGTGCCAGTATTCTGGTGTCATTTCAGCCCAAAAATGATGAAGCTCTGTTCTCTTGCTGTATGAGCAGACACACTACAAAATGAGGCGCATTATGAGGTGCTCGTGGCACTTTGTAATGTGCCTAAGATGTGGGGTGTTCTGGGGACGTGTCGCACCACAACCGTATGATTCTACATATTTATGACGGGATGACAGCAAAACTGGGCGCATTACTGCTGGAACAGGCAGACCAAAAGTGGTTTACCTGAGCCTGATTTGTTGCTTTGGAACTAGAAAGCGTTAAAGCTATGACCCGCAGTATGTTCATAAATTCAGGCACATTCTACACTGCTGTTCCAAATTGGCCTCTGTGCGTCTAGATCATATATGTCGCCCATAGTGCCTATGCCGATTGTTCACATTTTCCAGCTAATTGCATGTTCTTCCCATTGCTATATTTTACTGGTAAAACACCTCTATTAATTAATACATGCACTTACTGCCTGTCTTGTAGTGCCTCTCTAAAGTACAGTGCAGTGTAGAATTTTCTGTTTTGCTCTTAACCGTTCCAGGTTGAGCTGCTTCTTTGGACACCGGCTGAGGGCAGCTCAATGTTATTTTTTGGCACACATTACTTACTGTACAGGATCCTAAATAAGCTTTTGTCCACAGCGCTCAGAATCTATTTATAACTTTTTTATGAAAGACTTTATCTATGTTAGTTATCTGCTTACTTTTCTTTAACCTTCCTTTTTTTCTCATGTTGGGTTGATGTTTTTGGACTTTGGAACCATGACCAGTTTAACATAAAGTTACAGTCTCAGGTTACAATGGTTTCAAGATAGTGGTTGTCCCAAAACCAATTAATATTGTAAATTGACCATTGTATTAAATAGTAGCATGACTTTGATTAGATATTAATTAAACTTTATTACATAATACTAAAAATCCGTTTTAATAGACTGTGTAATAAAAGACAGCTATTAAAAGATGGTCAGACTCTACTGCTAATGTATTTTTCATAAACCTGTACACTCCTATTGTTTTTATCTGTTTTATTTCTTCATTGCTGAATGTTCAATTGCAATATTACTAACAACTCCCTGCAAACCAAAAAATAATTCAGGAAGTGGTTAGAGAACTGCACCATTAGGAAGTGACACTGCCACATATTATTGTTGAGTATATTCATAGTCTGCATATATCATGCCTTCTTTGCATATCTACTTGCGAGTGTTTCCTGTGAGGTGATGTACTCACTATGAACAGTAGTATTGCCATTACAGTGAGGAAGTTCTTTTCTTCCTCAATTCTTACTAATTTTCCTGTTCTTTCAAAGTGTAAAATATTTTAATTTAAAATCATAAAATGTCATGCTGAAATTAAGATATGTTAATACATTTATTATTTTTTTAGCCTAAATGATTAACATTTCAAAAGATTGTACAAATTGTATGCCTACTTTTGTAAGGGTTGTGTAGGGAATTACGCCTTACATTTTAGATAGTTTCTATTAAAAGTTATATTTCAGTGTATTTTCTTTGGCCTGAAGGTATCTGTGGTTTCCGTGGTTTGTTAATTTAATTTTCTTGATACCGGGTTGTTTACATGTTAAGGGTATCTCCTCCCCTTTTTGATGTAGGAGTAAGGTAGTTTGACTCTATGCCTACTTTCAGACACAGAAGAGTGAAGAAATCAGGCGATACCTTTTTCAGGCTAACTGAGTATATTTGATGGTGAGCTTTCGAGAGAACTAGCTCCCTTCTTCAGACAAGTTGTTATACAAGAAATTGAAAATTCACAGACTTTTTGTACACAAAAGACATGGACCTTCAAAGGGTCCTAGAATTCTTAAAAATAACAAAATGCAATATAAGCAGAGAAGTCATTTACAACAGATCAAGACATCAACTATCTGGAAATTTGTGAGGCATGACGGAAGGGTCAGTAAATCTGTGTCTTACCTCGCAGCCATCAGGTGTAATTTGTGGCCATCACAGTTCACACATAGTTTGACATAAAGCTGGCATGAATATTTAGCCCATTTTGCAGAGTCTGAAATTTTTGCATTAATTTAAATTCCCACTCCTTTCTCTCCCTCTGCGTCTTAAAGTGTCCCAATAAAACCATAATTTTCAGATCTTCAATACAATGGTATTTTACTTTCAGACACAAATTTTAAGCTGATGCAACATTAATATACCCGTTTACAGATATTTTAACAATATGTTAAGTTTTTGCAGCATATCTTTAATGGGGAAATTGCAATGAAAATCACAAGTACTTATATTATTCATATTGCAGCTCACAGAAGCAGTTCTAGGAACAGTTCCAAGAAATGTCTTTAGTAGAAGCCTTGACCACATTTGTGGTACAATAGATGTGAATACACCCTCAGAGAAGCCTATCTTATTAAAGAGCGTGCATTTTGTTTGGTTGTCTCTTTTTTCTGAAATGTGTGGTATCACCATATTCAGATCCAATGGGAGTTTTAGAGCCTTTAGGAAGATAGGTACTGATGCTTATTAGGCTAGAAGGGGATTTAAAAAGATCACCAGACAATTGCACATAATCACTCCAAATACTGCAAAAGTGGAAAAGACTTCAAATTTCTAACTTGGCTGTCTCAGCATTTTTAGTCTAAGAGTGGAACGCAGGATGCTAAAATAATAATACGCCGGAATTTAATCGGGAGATTAATAGGTAGCATTCAATATTATTGATGTCATAGCACACGGGTCTACCATGGGGACATCAACAGGTATTAGAGCCAGAGAAGGAAATTGCATAATTGCATATATGTGCTTTACTTCATTAAAGGGTTTTCTTGCCACTATCCAAAAACTCACCTAATATCTCACTGCTATAAAGTAAAAAATGAACTGTTGCTTTCCTCTCCCATTGCTGCCGTTCCAGAGTCACTGAAACTCTGGTGTCCCATAATGGGCCCTCAGTGATGATGCCAGGTTCATGTGGCCAGAAGACAATCACTGACTTCATTGATGATGAAATGGCGTATGCCAAAATAGACACAGTCACATTCCATTGAGAGAATGTAATAGCTCAAAAGCACATGATATTTTGGACATACATCCCAACACCACGACTACATCAATTATTATAAATATTATTGATAATAAATAATAATATAATAATCTATATCTTTCTCCCTCTCTATATATAATATTATATGTATAAATGTATATGTGGTGGGGGGGCAACAGGCTACATTGCCTGTTTTCACTAGATGACAAAAGGCATAGATCGAAGCCTCCTCTGAAAGATCCTTTTGAAGACTATATTACTTTAGTGACATTGAACATTGAATTTTCTGTGTACTGTGCTGTGCAGAACAGCTTTATCTGGCTCTGGTTCATGATGCTAAAATTAAGTCCCATTTTAATCCAACAGTGTAGGCGCTGACTAAAATTATAGTGTGCATGACAGCTCTTAGCAAGAGCCACTGGCAGGGCAGGTGTTAACAGAATGCTGGCTTGTCCTTTTCATGCTGGCAGAGGGGTGGGAAGGAGGGAAGGGCATCAATTGCTTGTGGGTGACTATGTACTGCTTTCTAGAGACATCACTGCACAGAAAGATGCACCCACTCAATTTAACTGTGAGCCAATAACATGATTCACTCTATATGTGAGACCTATTTTGGGGACCAGTTTCCAGCAGAGAATTACCTACACTTGAGCAGCTGAATGCAAGCTGATTTTCTGAGCAAAACTATTAATGTTACATTTAGTGTATTTGCCCAAAACCAACATATCCTGTTACTCTCTACTAAAATTGGTGAATTAACTTTATTCAATTGCATTGCCAATGTTTGTAGAATGAAAGCATGAGGAAAGGACGAATGCTACAAATCACACATTTTATACATTTGATGTATGATACAAGAAAGGAGTAGATGTTTTTGTATACTACCTGGATAAAAAAAGATTTTTTTTGTTACATTCCAGTATTTTCATAGATGTTAAATTAATGTTACAGTGATATATTTGTGATAAAGCACAAAGCATCAACATCGACTGCAAATGGTTTGTATAGTAGTGATAGGAGTCACAGTTACTTACCTTTTACACTTGCTTCACACCCTGCTCATCCTGTCTGTCCCTTACTGGAGTGTATATAATTTATAATTATACATTATAATTTTCCAACAAACATTTCTCTAGCAAAGGGAAACACTAACCTATACAGTTTTACAATTCTTTGTAGAAGCCAGCAGTGGCCCAACATCTAGATCCACTGGTCACCATTCTGAGGTATGCCGGCTAAATTAAATTTATTTTTTGGCTAATACTTAGTGACTGTTATGACTGTGTGGAGTTCAAAAATACTTTGGCTGTCTAGCTCGATTACCTTAGTGAGTTTACCGGATTTTTATTAGGTTAGTTTTATTGTTTTTCTGCTTTTCCTCAGGTTTACTTTTCTTCATTGAGTATTTATAAAATGTAGTGGAAAACCTTATGCAAGAACAATTGTGTCACGAATTGCGGCGCAGCCTGCGAGTCGGGCTGCGGGCGCAGTTGTGAGCCTGCTGTCACCCCCAGTCCCGGAGCGGCTGGGGCCGCGGTCTGTGCAACGGCCATGGGCGCAGATACTCACCCCACCGCACTCCTGTGCTTCCGCATCCCTCTGCTGGCCGCGGCTTCTCCGAATTTAAAGGGACAGAGGGCCGGCAATTGGATCCATGCCGGCTGCCGACCCTATTTAAAGAGATCACTTCCTCCTAGCCCTGCTGGATCCTTGTTGCTCCTAGCCCCCTGCTAGAACATTCCCTGTGTGTCCTAGCTGTCCTTTGTGTTGTGTCTACGCGCCAGTCCATCTCCGAGTTGTTCCTGCCTGCCTCTGACTACCGCCTTGCCGACTACCTGGTATCTGGCCGCACCACGGCTGTTGCAGCGAGCCAACCACGTCAGGAGTAGCAACCTGGTGGAATTCCGCCGCAGCAAGACCATCCCGCTCTGCAGCGGGGTCTGGTGAAAACCGAGTTTCACTTAGACTCCGCTCCCTGGCGTGGCTCTCACCATCAGTCGCGGCGGTCCACTGGATCCACTACCACGGCCATCGTAACAGTAGGATCAAGCCATGGATCCCGCCAAGGTGCCATTACCTAATGTGGCAGACCTTACCAAAATCGTGGCCCAGCAATCTCAGCAACTGGCGCAGCAGGCGCAACAGCTAAATCAGTTGAGCACTATGATGCAGCAGCTCATCGCCACCCAACAGCAGCCTCCACCCCCTCCCGCGGTTCCTCCTCCTCCGGTGATCCCTTTGACTCCTGTGGGCCCCCAAGCTCCGGCTGTTGCTGCCTTCCAAGAACGATGGGGACCCGAAGCTCTGCAGAGGATTTGTTACCCAATGCCCGGTCCCACCCAGAAGCTCCCGCAGCCTCCTTAGCACTCTGTGGGCGAGGAACCCATGCAGGTCGACAGAGCTCATCTTTCCGAGCAAGAATTATCCTGACTTCGGGGGGAAAATCTGTGCCTGTACTGCGCTAGTCCCGTACACTTCCGCAGAAACTGCCCGGAGTGCCCCAAATGTTCGGGAAACTCTCGCCCTGTTACAGGGAGAGGCGTCCCTAGGTGAAATCCCCCCTCCCCCACGCCGGGGAAGCCCGTGGGATCGTGACTGAAAAAACTTCATTTCAGGCCTCGTTTTCCCTGGTTCCCGGTTTGCGGGGAAACCCCCCATAACTCCGGGTGGCTCAAATCACTCCCAGTATTTTTGGACTGGAGAACCCCGCTGGTTACGCATCAGTTAATAAAGAACCCCCTGATGATTCCTCGTTCGTTACACACCATACCTCCAGGGGGGAGCTCTGCTAAAAGAGGATCGAGTTTTTCTGCCCCTGGGTCTTTTCAGCGTTCTTTTGGGGGTTACCTTGGTTGCAACCCCTCCCCCCTACCTCACTGGAGGACTGAAGAGATCCCTCTCTGGGGCTCAGACTGCCTGAATTGGTGTCTGGTGGCACCTCGTCCGGAGTGCTCTGCCCCCCCGCCGGTGTCGCACAAATCCTTGTCTAGCCTGCCCGCTGCATACCGGGACTTTGTCGATGTTTCCCGAGAAACAAGGGGGAAATCCTGCCCTCCCACCGCCTTACGGCTGTCCTATTGAGTTACTACCCGGTACCTGTCCCCCTCGTGGCCGGGTTTATCCACTATCGGGGCCAGAAACCCAAGCTATCTCAGCCTACATTCAGGAGAACCTCTGGAAGGGATTTATCTGCAAGTCCTTTTCCTGGGGGCGGGGTTTTTTCGGGAAAGAGCGAGGGTCCCTGCGCCTTGCATTGACTCCCGGGTGTTCAAAAAAATTCGGTAAAAAAAACTATATCCATTCCCGTTAAATCCAGAACTGTTTGACCGGACTCCGGCGCGAAAATCTTTTCAATTTGGGAAATTTGAAAGGCCCCTACAATCTTTTTCGTTCCGTAAAGGGGGACAAAAGGAAGACAACCTTTAACACCCGGGACAGTCACTTTGAGTATTTAGTCATGCCCTTCGGACTATGTAACGCCCTGCAGTCTTTCAAATTCGTGAACGACATTTTCAGAACCTTCTTCATACCTGTGTGGGGGTTTTTTACCTAATGACATCCTGGTTTTCTCTGCGAATCTGGAGGTCCACCACCATTTCCCAATGCTTAATCGTCTGCGTAAAAAACACCTGTATGCCAAGCTGGCAAAATGATTTTCCACCGGGACCCCTTTCCCATTCTTGGACACATTTCGACAAAGGGTCTACAGAGGATCCTTGAACTGTCCACAACCCGCAGTGGCCAAGACAGGTGGGTTTTTGCCATCACGTTTCTTTGCTTCTTAAACTATTATCGATAGTTCATTCCACACTTTTCCCTTGTTAGGGCACCCATCGTGACATGACTAAAAAGAACTTCAATCCGGGGCAGTGGCCCCCTGGGGGCCGGCAGGCATTCCCCAAAATTTAAAAGGTTTTTTGCTTCCCGGCATTGACCCGACCGGGACTTTCAAAATTTTGATGCCTCCTCGTTGGGCAGGTCTTTTCTTAGCAAAGGACCTAAGGGCAGAAGGGTGACCTGGGGCTTTTTTTCCCAAGCCCTTTTTCTGGCGGAGAAAAATTACACCTTTGGGTGACCGGATTTGTTTGGCCACGAGCTGGCTCTTGGGGGAATGGCGAATCTCCTGGAGGGAGCTCGGCATACCTCACGATCTTCTCCGCATAAAAACCTCCGTACCTCCAAACGGCCTTACGCTAAATCCGCGCCAAGTCAGATGGGCCCCCTTCTTTTCCCCCTTCAATTTTTCCCGATACACTTTAGGGGGTCAAGGGAAAAATGTCAAAGCCGATGCTCTCTCTCATGCTTTCCCATGTGGTTTCCCAAGAAACTCCCTCAACATATTATTCCCCCTGAGCCCTGTTTCAGTGGCTCCGGTGGACCTTAAGGATATTCCTGGATGGCCCCTGGGAAGACTTACGTGCGATTTGGTGTGGCGCTCCGCAGAAGAATATTGAAATGGGGTCATTGCTCTCTAGTGGCCGGCTATCCGGGTGCCCAAAGTTTTTTTGTGATTTCTTTATTTTTACTGGGGGCCGGACCTGGCCAAGGATTTAAGGAATTTCGTGAAGTCTTGTATTTTCCTGTGCCCTGACAAACCCCTCGCTACAAAGGGCCCCCGGCTTCTACAGCCCCTCCCCAAAATCCCTGGTCACTGTGGCTATGGACTTCATCATGATCTCCCTCCTTCCTCGGGGTCCATCCTTGGGTGGTTACGGACTGTTTTTTTAAAAAGGCGCATTTTGCCCCTTTCTGGGTTTACCATCTGCTCCTCCCCGGCCCCATTTTTTCAGTACATCTTCCGTCTACTGGCTTCTCCTATATCCTACCCGGGGGGTTTTAATTCATTTTTCCGGTTTTGGGGGGGGCCCCTACTCTCAGCTTTGGGGTTTGGGGGTTTTTTCCTACTTACCACCCCAAAAAATGGTCCAAGTGGGGTCAACCAGTCCGGGTGGTTATTTGTGTCACTCTGTTTAGGCTCATCGGATGACGGGAGCCCCACTGTCTTGGGGGGAGTTTTTTTTAAACCCCGGTGGGGGGTCTCCCCTTTTACATTTTGTATGGCCGCATTCCTGGCCTCCGCTCCCGTTAGAGTTCCCAAACCGAAGTCCCCGCGGCCCTGCCTGGGGAATCCCCCGCGCAAGCCACCCCTTTTGCCCGGGGGGTCTGGTAAAACCGGGTTTTCCCTTGAATCCCTTTTCCTGGCGGGCTCCACCATCGGGTTTTCGTGGCCGTGGTCCCTACCGGCCGTAACAATTTGCTTTTTTTTGCATTCCCCTTTCCCTTTTTGCCACTTTTGGGGTTTTTTAAAAAATTTCTTTTGTGCTTTATTTTTATGGTTCATTGATTGAAATAAAAACTTATATATTTATCAGTGGAATTACCTGAATTGTTTTTGGTGTTTGTGTGCAATGTTCTTTTCCATCAAACACAGCATAGTGCATTTGTGCTAAAAGTTCTACTTTCTGTAACTGACCATAGAACATTTTCCCAGAAGAATTGTAAAACATGCAGATGGTCTCTGGCAAACTTAAAAATTTTGTATTAGGACATTTTTAGCACAAATACACAATGTTATGTTTGGAAGACAGAGAACACTGCACACCAACACCACTCACTCCAACTGTGAAGTTTGGTGGAGGGAGCATCATGGTTTGGTGCTGATTTGCTTTCTCAAGACCTGGGCACCTTTAGAGATCATTAAATAATCAATACATTCAAAGTTGTAGTTTACAGGAAACTGTAAGGGAAGAAGTCTATGACTTCAAGCTGAAGAGACATTAGGGGCCACATGTATGAAAACTGTTTAGGTCTAAAACTCACTTTTTTGCCCATAGTTTAAATAGTTTATTCATATATGCTAATACATTATAATCTGTTTCAGTCTGACACAGGCAGTGATCAGGACGCCACACAGTCTGCCCTGGTCACTGGCTTGTTACACACACAGCTCTGGGGCTACTCTAGGTCCCCAGGGCTGACTGTGCAGCCGTTCCCCGGGCTCTGTCGGGTCACCGCGTGTTCCAATCACCCGACAGAGCAGGGAAACCCATTGATTGCACTGCGGTGACGATCCGCAGCAATCAAAGGGTTAAAGCACTGGGGTGCGGAGGTTTCCCCGCTCCCCGGTGTTCGCAGAGGATGCTCTGGGATTAGGGCTGTGTAGTACAGCCCCGATCTCAGCACAGGTCCGGCACCCGGAGCCACAAACTCCGATGTCTGCAGCGACGTCAAAAGACGTCGCTGTAGACGAACGTCCTGCACCAGCTGACATCTAAAGTTGATGGGCGGTCGTTAAGGAGTTAAGGGTGCTTTCACACGGTGCGCACAAAAATCGCATCAAAAAACGCACCAAAAACGCACTGTGTGAAAGCACCCTAAGAAGGAATTTGATTCAATTTACAATCTTAAAACAAAAAAACACATTTGTAAGGAGCAGCAGTACCATAGCCAAAAGCTGTAAGATATAAGAGATTGTCCTTATGGGGAATTAATATGCTCTCTTCAATTATTCATTTATATCCATATGTCACTGGAAGAAGCAGTAAGTAACGCTTTGTGTAGAAGCAGCCACTTCTAATCTTGTGGGAATAACACCTATGTAGTACATATATGGGTGTAACTAATGATTAGACATAGTGATGCATATGTGCAAATATATACATACACAGGATTGAAAAATATACTACACACAAACATGCACATATGTTAACACAAAAAAACAGGACTACATTCACCCAGAAAAGGACGGCATATGGCTCTGAAGGCAGATCAGAAGGACCGCCAGCTCCTGGGCCACATATCTTTGGCATGGTCTGCCTCTATTGAAGGTTTGCCACTGAGATCATCAATATTTTATTTCAGCCCATATTAACAAGTAATATGTAAATTATACATGTAATTTATTTGGTAAAAATAAGGAGGTTGTTTTTTTTTTTTAACCTTTTTTAACGTTCCCTTATGTACATGACTTCCTGGTTTGTCTCTGACTTTTCCGTTCAGTGAGGATTGATTGACGGGTCTTTTCTGGGTTCATTGAGGGCCTAAGAAAGTGTTTTCAGCAGGATCTGATTAGTGTGAGGAAAGCTGGGAAAAAAGTGCAAAAAAAGATGAACCCATTATCCTTTCATCTATAGCTGTTGTGATTACCTTGTCAATCTAGTCTAAACTTTATCTAGGCCTGTCCAGGGAACAATAGAACGATCACTCTGTCATTACCTGCTCTTTGTAATGAAACTACATGCAGACAAACACTTGTCACAGCACCAGCAGTGAACAGAGATTAGTCTGCTCTGCCATTCAGGAGTTTTATCCCTTTATTATCACAGCTAGAGAAGGGCAAGATTTTGTCACTTTTGTATTCCCATTAAGGAGTTCAGCTTTGCAAAAAAGTTTAGTGCAGTAAAAATTAGATCCTTGTTTGAGCTTTCTTAGTAGTGCATGGGATGCAACACCTACTTGCTATACATTTTTATCACTATGTGAACTGTTTTTATGTGGCATTATATTTGACTTTAAACTATTTGTATGTTATCACATTTTATATTATTATCTTTACTATGTTAATTTTTTATTCCCTAAAGCTCTCGGCAGTCAGCGTGTAAGATAACTAAGTGTGCTTTCACACGGTGCTTTTTTGATGCACTATTTTGGATGCGTTTTTTTGTGCAGCAATGTACAGCATTAATTGCTGTGCCATTCTACACAAAAACGCATGACAAAAACGCATAAAAAACGCACCGTGTGAAAGCACCCTAAGGGCATGTCCCAACGGCACAGGTTTGCGGCCGATTTTTCAGACGGTTTGCGGTTTTGCAGACCGCCTGAAAAACCAGCCGCAAACGAGCACAATGGGCTTCTATGGAAAACCCATGCAGTGGGGCTTTACAAACTGCCTGCCACTCGAAAAAGATTGAACATGCACATTCTTCTATCCGGTGGGGACGGCACTAAAACAGGACAAACACCGGTCAGATAAACCGACCAGTATTTGTCTATTGCCGTGGGGACATGCCTTAAAGGGGTTATCTCACTATATTGATTCATCTTACCTCAGTCCTGTTTTCTTGGTTTCATTTTGAATTCAGGGGCGTGTTTACTGGCTTATACTAGGCTGCAGTAGAAGCCAGGTCTGTAACTATAACAACCATTGCTGGCAGCCAATCATGAGAGAGTAAACAGGTCTGAAGCTATAGCGACCTGAAGAGCTGATACAGCCCATACAAGAGGGGATATCTCAGAATAGGTAGGACACTGGTAATGGACACATATTGCAAAGTGACTTGTTTTTGCAAGATCTTTAACATAAAAAGCAATCCTTGTAGTGAGACAACCCATGGCTCTCTTCACACAGTTGACACCTATCTCCACTCAGAAGCTAGACCTTCTTCAGGCCTTTCAAAACCACTCACAGCAGATGAAAAGTGTTTTCTCTGCTGTAGCCAGACTAATGGTAGAAAGCTGCAACTTCCTAAAGTAATTTAATTTACAATGAAGCTCTAAACATTGATTACCCTGTTTTAGTGAGCAGGACACAATCTCTAGTGAGCAGAGAACAAGGAGGTAGATAGAATATGAATGTGCCAAAAGCAGACTGTAATTCCACTTTAATTGACTAGCAAAGAAGAGGGAACACAGAGAGCCATCTGTGAATTTGTGCCTCACCCACCACCTTTTTGGCATAGTGCATCTTGTGCTGGCATAATGTATAAGTCTGCATGTCACCATTCATGTTGAACATGATATTCCTGCACATAGACTGCACGAGCACCAAGACAGCTTATTTACAGACAGTGTGAGAAGTAAGAAAGGGAAAAAAATATATACTTTTTTGGCCTCATGCATGAAAGCTGCACTTATTTAAATTCTCCTTCCTCATGTGGTGTGCATTGCTAGGAATAATGTAGCTGCATAATTTTAAATAGCCATAGGGCATAATGAGCAATAGGTAGTCAAAACAGTCCATATTTTT
The DNA here is from genome assembly GCA_025379985.1 of Phyllomedusa bahiana. Taxonomy (NCBI): domain Eukaryota; kingdom Metazoa; phylum Chordata; class Amphibia; order Anura; family Hylidae; genus Phyllomedusa; species Phyllomedusa bahiana. Next base: position 89,645 of record JAODAL010001396.1, read on the forward strand.
ATTACAAATAAGGCTATGCCCACATTCACAACAAATTGTTTTTAATATGCTGTAGTGCAACTGAAATGAAAAATGAAGCAATTTTACAAAAGAACATCCAAAAAGACAAATGAAGAAACATGTAGTTGAGTGAAATCTTCTCATGTGTTTCAGTTACAGTGAGTCCTTAGTCATAGTTTCCCCTAATAGCTCACACACTGTATAAGTTGGCATCTGAAGTCTAAGGCCATGTCCCCACTGCACGGGTTTTCGGAAGGTTTTTCAGCCGGTTTGCGGTTTTTCAGACCGCCTGAAAAACCGTCCGAAAATTAGCACAATTGTGCTCTATGGAAAACCCGTGCAGCAGTCCCCACTGCACGGGTTTTCCACCCGGCGGTTTTGTCGCCGGCGGTCCGGCGGCAAAACATTGAACATGCACCATCTTCCGTCCGGTTTCCGGACGGAAGATGTGCTGCTCCACGGGAGGGGGGAGGGCTCTTCTCCGCTCATCGCGTAGAAAAGCCGTCCCCCCCACGGCCTTTATTTGTCCTGTGCCGTGTGAACGCGCCCTAAGAGGTTGTCCCCACGGCAAGGGTTAATGATCGATTTTTCAGATGGTTTGCGTTTTCAGAAACTGTATGAAAATCCATTCGGCAGTCCCCACTGAACGGATTTTCTGCCAGACGGTTTCTTACACCGCCGGTGGTCCGAAAAACTTAGAACATGTTCATTCTTCCACCCGGTTTTCGGGCAGAACATGAACATGTGAATGTGAAGGGGGACGGATTTAATCCGCAAAGCGCGGACAAAAGCCCCCCCTCAACACCCCGCGTGCCAAAAAAATGACAAAATACCGTTCGGAAAATCCAACCGGTATTTTGTCAGTGCTGTGGGAACGCACCGTAACTCCAACCACTTGAGCAATCAACACATAGACATCAAACATACAGTTTATGAAAACATAGCAATAATTCAATATCTGTTCAGTATAATAATTCAACCCAGTAGGAAAAATAGTACTTAAAATAGGGATCTAAAACCCTTCTCTATCAAATAGTTTCCATTAGCGATCCCCAACTCACAATGGCCTAGCAACCATTTCTATAGCCAAGACTGCTAACCCTGATATAACGATCTGGGGATACAAGTCAGAAAAGAAGCGCCGTCACGCCAGTTTTAAGGTACTTTAAATGAGTATGAGGTGCGCCTGAATGAATGAATTTACTAGCCAAAAATCTGGCATCTGGTATACCTTGCATAGTATAATAGATGTGCCTAATCTAGGCGCATAGCATATCATTGCTCACATATTTGATGTGCCTACTTTAGGCACATTCAAATGTGTTGTGCCTGCCGTATAATGCGCCTAGTTTTGGTGTACTACAGTTCATTTATATAGAGAATAGGGTGTCAACCGTTTTATTGGCGCAAAATACAACAAAAAAATGGCGCAGCCCTAATGGGACATGTCACCCTGGTGTTCAACATAAAAATATCTCAATGCAATAGACACATTACGCGGCTCCACACAAGAGATATTATAAATGTATCCATGAATCCTATCCTTTATCTTATGAGTAGTATATTCAACATGGCACTTATTACAGTGCATTCCTCACAATACTATATATAATTAGATTCACAATTCAGAAAATTGTTTACACAATGGGGAAAAAAATTATTTAGTCAGCCACCAATTGTGTAAGTTCTCCCACTTAAAAAGATGATAGAGGCTTGTAATTGACATCATAGCTAGACCTCAACTATGAGAGACAAAATGAGAAAACAAATCCAGAAAATCACATTCTCTGATCTGGAGACTGGCTAGGCCACTCCAGGACCTTGAAATGCTTCTTAAGAAGCCACTCCTTTGTTGCCCTGGCGGTGTGCTTGGGATCATTGTCATGCTGAAAGACCCAGCCACGTTTCATCTTCAATGCCCTTGCTGATGGAAGGAGGTTTGCACTCAAAATGTCACGATACATGGCCGCATTCATTTTTTTATGTACATGGATCAGTTGTCCTGATCCCTTTGCAGAGAAACAGCCCCAAGGCATGATGTTGCCACCCCCATGCTTCACAGTAGGTATGGTGTTCTTTGGATGCAGCTCAGTATTCTCTCTCCCCCAACCATGACGACTTGTGTTTCTACCAAACAGTTCTACTTTGGTTTCATCTGACCATATGACATTCTCCTAATACTCTTCTGGATCATCCATGTACTGGCTTAAGCAGGGGGACACGTCTGGCACTGCAGGATCTGAGTCCCTGACGACATAGTATGTTACTGATGGTAGCCTTTGTTATGTTGGTCCCAGCTCTCTGTAGGTCATTCACTAAGTCCCCCTGTGTGGTTCTGGGATTTCTGTTCACCATTCTTGTAATGATTTTGAACCCAATGGGTGAGATCTTGCGTGGAGCCCCAGATCGAGGGAGATGATCAGTGGCCTTGTATGTCTTTAATTTTCTAATTATTGCTCCCACAGTTGATTTCTTTCTTTACACCAAGCTGCTTGTCTATTGCAGATTCGATCTTCCCAGCCTGGTGTCACTCCCGTGTTTGTAGGGCACACAGGCAGGGAAACACGGAAGGCCTGGACAAAGAACATAGTAGAAAGTCAGTGTTTGATATCAAGTGTTAACTTGGACCCACCCGGTTCTGATAGTGCCAGGGGCACAAAGCTGTGGTATTGCCCTGCCGCAATATGTTCCGTTTAGAGTCTGAAGCCAAAAACTGCATGGTCCGAGAGGGAGGAGAGTGCAGACAACCCCAGGGGAGTGAGAGGGTGTAACAGGAGCTGTGATGGGGGTGTGACGTGGGATGTCCCAGTACTTTTTTTTAAGTAGAAACCCAGCTAGGCCCAGGGTTGCTTCTATTGGAGGGGGGGTACCTGCACCAGCATTCCAGAAGCATCCACACACAGGAACAAGTCCACATTCACCCCCCCATGTGTGCCCAGCACAAGGCCAACCTAAGGTAAATAGACACATCGTGCTGCCTCTTTGTCTTTAACCATATCCATATTTGCACCTCTTACCAATATATGTATAGTTACACCCCTATTTTTATTTTGCTTTTCTAGTTCGCCCCCCCCCCACCCCAAGGCGCTTAAATCGAAAAACTTTAATCCTGAGCGGGTCTGTTGGCTTGTTCATCGTTGTCATGTTTCTGTTTTTGTCAGTATCTAATATATTGATAACTGGGGTGGTTGCTGGGCTTGTAATAAGTCTGTATTGGACCGGTCTTATAACTACTGAGGAACTGGTGACAGTCTACTGGACAGGCAGAGTTCTGTTTCACCAGTGCGGGCAAACAGATCTCTCCCAGCCGTTCAGGTTGTGAGCGAGTGGGGTATCATCTCGCACTCCCTGGGTCTTCTTGTGCCCGTGTGGACAGAGGCTAACTGTGAAACCATATCTGGCTGACCTTATGCACCCCTAGGGAGAGCGCAACATCATGATACATCATCATACATCGTCATCGATACAAGTCATGTCGTCGACCCTCGAGTGGGTGCGGGTTTTTCCTGACATTTCATCTTGATTTTACATAGGTATATACTTGTCTACAAGGACTTTTAATGAGTTAGGGTGTAATAGGAGAACCGCAACATTATTTTGCAATACATTAGCTATAACCAATAAGAAACAACATGATTAATCAAATCATGTTCAATTTTTATTATTCATATTACATTTCATAAACAATCATTAAAACATGGTAAAAATTCACCCAAGATGAAAAAACTCCTGACACTGGTTAGATGATTACAGGGGTTATATACACTTATACTGTTTTAGGACGATGTCAACAATAACCAGGGGCGTCGCTAGGTAGTTTTGTTCGGGGCATAAGCCCCGGACAAAACAGCCTGTGCCCCGAACCTCAGATCGTCGGGCTTCAGGCAGCTGTTTTGTGCCTGGAGCGCAGACGATGTGTTCAACTGTATGTGCGTCCTCTGGACGCACATACAATTCAGGGCGGCTCCTAAGTGCAGGCAGGGAGGGGGAGCTGCCGAGAGCTGAGGAGGGAGGAGGGGCGCCGGCTCACAATATGAAGTGAGTCAGGAAGTTCGGCAGCACAGCACAGTGTCCGGCCGTGAGAGGCTCCGCCCCCTGCTGTGCTCTTATCTCGGCTCCCGGCTCCATCTCCTGCACATCCTGGAGGACACACTTCAGTGAGTAGCCTCTCCCTTAATACCATGGAACGTCCTGGAAAAAGAGGAGCTCTCAGGGACTCCTAGAAAAGTTGACATGCTTCTCAGGCATCATCAGTTACAGTGTGTGAATGATGCAAGCTCCTAAACTCTGCCCACACTATCTGTATTGTAGAGTTGGGCACCCAGTGCAATGGTTTACCGCAGCCATGGTCATGTACACAGTTGCAGGGTTTCTACTATTGACATGGCAGTTGGAGTGCAGAACAGTACAAAGTACGGGTGAAACAAGATAATGTTCAAAAATTTGAACTGTACTGATATATGTGTATGTGTGTGTATGTAAATGTGTATGTATTGTATATATGTGAGTATGTATATGTGTTTGTATATATGTCTGTGTGTATGTATGTAAATGTGTATGTACTGTATATATGTGTGCTTATATGTATTGTATATCTGTGTATGTATATTTGTGTATACTCACATATACAGTACACAGTATTGGCCCATTCACATCACTAAAACATAATCCTGCCTGGTGTGTCCCTATTGCTTGGTGGTGCTGGCTTCCAGTTACCAAAACTTGCTGTCAGTGATTAGGGGCTCGAGATAACCAGTTCCAGACATTTAACCACTTAGATAACACGGTCAGTGCAGCCATGTAATAGTCATTAGGAAAAGGTGCAGTGTCCCCTTCTCTCACCTGATTACTCCCTCCCTGTGAGCATCACAGGATGCTATTCAGTTGTCATGACAGGCAGGGCCCCAATGAAGACCCCCAGTTTGTCATGATTGTGTATAATAGGAGATCACTGAAATGACGATATACTGCATGATGTAAGCATTGTAGTATAATGTACTAGCGATTAAAGGGGTTTTCTCTCTATGCCATTTCACAGAGTCACAGGCAACTTCAATTTTACACTGTATCGTCAGGCTGTGGGTTGCTCTATAGCAATGATTAGCATATTTAGCTCCTCTATACCTAGCTGAGCTATGGTGGCATAAATGCAGGAGATTAAATCTGTGTAAACAAAGCTACAGTACTTTAACAACAAATGCTTATCTGTAAACAAGAGAAAGCAGGATGGTAATCAGAGAAACTTCAATTATTTTCAATCTTTTTTTAGCATGGTGCATATATGCTGCCATTGGAGGCAAAGTAACTGTTAAAGGGTTAATCTCACCACATTTATTAGCTTTAACCCCTTAACATCCACCTCCTGTTTTTTGACAGCAGGCAGTGTGTGTCTTCTTTCGGCAGCGACACCAAACGAAGTTGCTGCCTTCAGGGGGTATTTGCAGCTCCCATCATGGCAACTGTGCTAGGGACGAAATGTTAACAGCTCCATTCCTAGAGCACTCTCTGTGTACAGCTGGGATCAGAGGAAGCCTGGTGATGTCACTCCCTGCTGTGTCTTATCAGCAGCACATAAGCTTTTTTTGTCTTTCTTACTGACAAACGTTAACCCTTTAGTGCTCTGTAGCTTTGTGTCTTGCTGTTTAACCCCATCCTTTACTAATGTTTCTCTATCAGGCTCAGCTAGAAAGAGCATACAAGATATGCCGATCACTGCTGTAGAACCACCCAAAGCCTTAGCAGGAAGTGGGAGCCTGGAGCTGACTGTGAAAAGCAGGCTATGTGAAACGGCCATATAGGAAAACCTCTTTCAGCTACAACACCAAAATATATTCAGAAGCAGAACACTGAGCAAAGAAAACAATTTTACCATTATGCTCACTTAATCCAGGTTAAAAATCTGTACAGTGAAGTTTCATATGATTTTCTACATGGGATCATCAAGAACCTTGGGAAATCCACACTTTTACAGGACCTGTGAATACCAGATTCAATTATTTTCATACAAAGGAGTGTCCAGGAGTGAAAGTTCACCTAGCAGAATAAAAAGGGAGAATTACACACATTAAAGTCTCTTTAATTTGACCACTTTTTACTTTTGACATAAGCTCTGCGTAACTTATGAAGGAAGTCACCTGTCGGGAGCTGACTTGGTAGTTATATAAGGTATGTAATAGGCTGTCTGCACACATATCCATTATTGCTGTCATAGGTAAAAGAGGTAATTTATCATAGTTGCAAAAAGGGATGATTATTGGTTTTCAGGCCAAGGGTGGCAATATTTCTGAAACTGTGCAGTTTGTGAACTGTTCGTGTGCTGCTGTGGTTAAAATGTATTGTGAGTGGAGAACGGATACCACTGCAAATAAGTGATGCCATTGACGTGAGAGGTGAATGGCAGCTACAATGCACGAGTGCAGACCTACACGCTACATTGGAGCAGCTCACCACCAAAATAAACCATGGGGCTACCAGATGTGTGTCTACAACAACAGTTTAGTAAACCCTACTGTGAATGGGACTCCGAAGCAGATGGATGGTCAGCGCATCTCTGCTAATGAAGTTGCAATGGCCGGAAAAAGGCTTCAATTTTCATGGCAGTATTGGAATTGGACCTCCCCTTATTGTCAAAGGGTTATCTCCTCCAATGAGTCACATTTTCTGGTTCATTAAATACATGGATTCTGACATATCAGTAAACACACACCCTGATGGAAGAACACAAGTTGATGGCGGCAGCGTTATAGTATAGAAAATGTTTTTGTGGCATTCTCTGGGCCCACTCATCGATTTGGAAGGCACTCTCAACCAACTTCTCAGCCAACTTAGATATGAATCCATCCTTGCAGATCACTTACAGCCATACATGCTCATTGTCTTCCCTGGGACAGATGAGATTTTCCAGCAAGAAATGTCACACGGCTAGAAGTGTCTAACATTGGCTGCAAAAGCACAACTAAGACGTCTAAGTACTACCCTGACCTTCTAATCCTCTAAACTTGAGCTCAACTGAGCATCTGTGGGACCACCTAGATCGTTAAAGGGGTTGTATCGCTACAAAGATCATGTCTCAGATTATGGGGACAGTAAAAGTAAGCACTTTTGTAATTGGTTTGCATTACCTCTGTCACTTGGTTTAGCAAATATGAGCTTTTCTGTAAATCCGTATTCTGTTTCTGCTGCTGCTGGTCGGGACACGCCCCCTGGTCGTTTCCCGCTCCTCCTCCCCTAGACAAAAACCCCTGCACTGTGATTGGCTGGCTGACATTTCATTCAGCCTGTTGGGATACGCCCCCAGACAGGAAACGCCCCGGCCACGCCCCCTGCACTTTGATTGGCTGCCTGCACACTCTGTGTTTACTCCCCTCTGAGCTGTTGAAATCGATAGTGAAACCAGCTATGTGAGAAGGCTGCTGGCTATATAATCATCTCTCAGCTCTGAGGTGAATGATCTGGGCAATTACTGCCCAAGTCACAGATCCCCTCATATAACACAGTGTTATAGAGTCTCCTGCCTGTTAACAGGGTGAGAGGAGGGCATTGTGCATTCCTCCTTTTAAACCAGTCTGCTGCCTGGTAACAAAGGGTAAGGGGGGGGGGGGGAGTGTACACTCCTCACATGTCTCATCAGTTCAGGCTGACTGTATAACTGATTATATCCAATCTGAGAATGAAGCTCTACAGAAAGGTGATAAACATGCAGGAGGCTGTATAGCTGTCCTCTGCAGACACATAAGAACACCGCAAGGAGCTGTATAGCTGTTCTCTGCAGCACCCTTCTGCTTCCACTGCACAGTCAGAGTGATGATGTCACAGTTCTTCAGTGAGGGGAGACACATCTCCTGGGAGGAGAGACACGCCTGCTGAGAGAAAAGACTCGCCCCTGGATTTCAAATTCAATCTCAGAGAATTAGCTGAAGAGTCAGAACAGTTCAAATGATACAACCCCTTTAATCTGGCTCTATAGATCATGCATCCTCCTGCACCTGTGTAATGCACTGCAGACAGCATGGCTCCAGATACCTGTGACAACCTACCAGGACCTTTTTGAGTCACTACCAGCTTGTACTGTATAGTTGATGTTCATGCTGCAAAACAGCAATTACTGTGGATAATAGCTGGGGTCATAATAATGTGAATCAACTGTGTAGTTATAGTTGCCCGGTAAATGGTCATCAAAACTGTTGTAAATTCTGTAGGATAGATATAGATTTTGAGGTTTTACATCATGGTGCTGCTCATGTTCACATTTCACACAATGGCCACAGTTGCAATATTTAAAGGGGTTGTCTCACTACATCGATTCATCTTACTTTGGTCCTGTTTTCTCTGTTTCATTTTTTAATTCAGGGGCGTATTTACTGGCTTTATTGGCTCCTAGTGGCTACTAAAGACCTGCAGAGAAGAGCTGCTGAGAACACCAGGTCTTTAGCCATAGCAACCAGCACTGGCAGCCTATCAGGTGAGAACAAACAAGTCTCTAGCTATAGCAACCAACACTGGCAGCCTATCAAGAGAGATCACACAGGTCTGTAGCTATAGCGACCTTGAGGAGCTGATGCAGCCCATACAAGAGGGGATATCTAGGAATAGGTAGGACACTGTTAATGGACACATATTGCAGAGTGACTTGTTTTTGCAAGATCTTTAACATAAAAAGCAATCCTTGTAGTGAGACAACCTCTTTAAGCCCAATAGGATGCACTGGTCAATAATCTGCCTGAGTTTGGGAACCTAATAACAGACTTCTAAAGTGCTTAGTATTAACAAAGGACACTTCTTGTTTAGTAGAACCATACCACCATCTAGTGATGTATTCTGGTAATGCATGTACAAGCAGTAATGGAATTCAGTTACAGTGGTCTCTCAATATATAATATTGATTGGTTCTGGGATGACTATTGAAACCATAACATTATGGAAAACAGGTTATTGATCCCAAAGCTCCAAAATGTCACTCAACATAATGCAAACATTTAAAGGAAAATGAAGCTGAAAACTAATATAGATAAAGACAGTCCTTACATATAACAGTCAGAAAGAGCTGCTGGAAGCTGGAAATCACTCTTTTTTGAGGATAGGAGGTTTTTTGGGTCATGTATTTTATACACCATGTACCAGAAAAAAATAAATTGGGGCCCTCATCTGGTGCTGAAATCTCATCGTGGCACATGTAAAAGTAAAAAAACGTTTGCAGTGGGTTTAATATTTTCCTATTAACTTACAATTAACGTGTGGCTGCCGCATTTAAAAACATAAGTATATGATGTTGGTGTCACCAGGAAGTGTTATCTAAGGCAACAGACTGCCGTGATACTTCTGTTAGGAGCCTCTGTTGCCAATTCTGCCAAAATAGACAAGTTGTGCTATTTCCCTGGTAAAATTATCGACAGAATGATGATGGTGTCCATCATGTAACAGAACCAGCACAGCTGTATTTTCAGATTTCTGTTTTGATGTTGGAATAGAAGACCAGAAATAACATTGCAAATATGAATGTAGCTTTATCACAGCACTGACACGGTGCTCAAAAAGGTTGTTCTTTTAAGATTTTAATGGCAAGAGGAATACCAAACTAAAATAAGAAATAGACTGCTCAGTATTAATTTATCTTGGTCACATAAAATAATACCACTGGGCCTCAAGAACACAGGCCGTAAGGGAAGTCTTCCTTAACAAAAATTACTTAGGTACCTTGACAGAGGTGCAAATGTATTGTTTTTTTCACACAATCACACTTCCAGAACACCCACACAGATACGAAAGCCCACACAGCAGAGTCTCTTGACATAAATTACTCCAGATCCATAGTCATACTTGCCACCCAACCTGGATTGTGCGGGAGGGTTCATCAAATGGGGGTCTTCCTCCCGCCCGAAGGGTTGAGTTCTTTAATAAAAGCTGTGCTAAAATAGCATCATATGACATCACTCAGGTGCCACTGCGAGGGGACTACAAAGGTCTAGCTTTTCAGGACATGCTCGCTGCCTGGGAGGAGGTTGCCCAACATGTTGGTATTACTTACTGGCTCCCGCTCCTGTCCAGCTCCCAGCTTCTTCAGGCTTTTGCCTCTTTTTTTCCTCTTGTGGTAGGCCACAGTTTGTTAGAGTTGTCCCCTGCAGCCTGTCTCCTGCCCGCTGGGACCAGTCTCCTGCTCCCTGCAGCCCGTCTTCTGCCCCATTCAAAGACAAGCTGCAGGAGTTGCTGTCTCTGGCAGTCGCATGGGGCCGGTCAAAGGCCGCAGGGGGCAGGAGTTGCCCCCCTTGTCTCCTGCCCCTTACTCCTGTCCCCTACGGCTTGTCTCTGGCGGCTGCCTATAGCAATAGCCTATTCAGCATTCAAGAAAGCAGTGTGACACTCCATCCCCCAAAGGTGGCACCCAATTTTCTTATTATGGAAAGCTAGGTGTCACATGTGGATGCTGAATAGGCTAATTGTATGTGTGTAATATTTGTATATCAGCAGATTTCCCTTTTAGGCTACTTCAGATTCGATGGACTATTTCGGATAAACCTTGGATTTTTTTTTAAATAAAATGGTTAAAGAGGACTTTTGTCAGGGAGTGTATATTTGAATAAAAGTTTTTGTGCAAATAGTGTCTGTTTTTTTTTTCATTTAATTTCCATATTAGTAATGGAGGTGTCTGACAGATGCCTATCCAATACTGTCGCCCGTGCTTGGTGTGAGTCAGCGGTGGTTTTTGTCACCCCAAGGTTGACACTAATTCCTTCTTACTATTACTCCAGTACTCAATGCACCAGAAGTGACTGTCAGAAGCGGCCCCTCTAATGTGATAGTCTGCTTCTCGAGCGGCTGCAGGCTGGTATTTTTAGGATGGGAAAGGACCAGTATCCATGGACCTTGGTTTTACCTTGGTTGGTTATGGAAAACGAGGGGTACCCCATGTCGTTATTTTCCCGAAAATTATTTGAGAATCTAAGCGTGGGCATCCACTGTAATGATTACAGTAGTTGCTCATATTTGAATTCTCAATAAATAAATGATTTTTGAAAAAAAGAAACGATGTGCGGTCCCTCCATTTTCCATAATCAGCCAAGGTAAAAAAGACAGCTGCAGCCTGATAATAGCGACACAGGGTTAGTGTCAGCCTTGGGGTGGCAAAACCACCGGTGACTGAAACCAAACCCGAGCAATAGTAATGTAGTAGTAATAGTAATTATTACTAATTACTAACATTGGAAATAAATGGAGAAAAAAATGGACACAAAACTCACCATTTCACCATTTTATTGAAGAAATCAATCCAATGCTGGGTCCGACATTGTCCAAAGTGGAACCCTGTGTAAAAATATATTTTAAAAAATGGCAGTACTAAACTCCTGCCTGTACTAAAATTATGCCTGTGGCCAATCTTCTTGGGGTGGGAATTGAAGTTGCACAATATGATTTTGGGGGGTACACACCACAGCTGCAGCACTATCTCCAGAGGGATGATCCTCTGCACCACCCTTCTTCCCCCAGAAAATTGTAAGTTGTGATCTGTACCCCTCCCCCACCACTGTGTCATGCATAACCTTTCCATCTATTACCCCATAACCCCTCACCTCCACCTATCACTCTCTCTCCGCCTATCACCCAATAACCTCCAGACCTACACCTATCACCTCATAAACTCCACACCTATCACCCCATTTGCTGTTTGTTCAGCGGTGGCCACAGGTAGGGAAGTGCTGGAAAAATTAGAATTCTAAGATTTGTGTGGTAAATTCTGCAGAGACTAGTCACAGCTGGGAGAAGTCATTGGGGAGGTCTGGACAGGATGCAGAAGAAAAGGGAAAGAGAACAATTCCAGTCATAGAAGACTTCTCTGGTAAGCCCCTAGAGGTAACTGCACTGTAATGGCTTAAATGTCTGCAGAGCACCTGTGTACACTGGTATCTACCACTATATGGTAACTGTATGGGGGGAAAAATACAGTCTGCATACACTGTGTACACTGGTATAAGGTCACTGTATTGTGGAAATATTTGTATTAATGTAATGATTTAGGTTCATGCACAGTTTGGCTGTATCTTCCAGTTCTCCTGGATGCTGAGTAGGCTCTCCAACGTGCAGGAAAGCTAGGTGATGTCAAACTCCTCAATTAACTTTCTTCTAGAGTCATTACGCAGTTGGGTGTAGTAGACATGACCTTTTTTGAAGGTGGGTGTAGCTTGATATAAAGAGGGCATGGTCTATGCAAATGATTGGGGCGGAAGCGCACAACGCACCCCAGCTTCAAGTTTCCCTAATGGCTACTTTCAAATGTTGGCAAGTATGCCCATAGTAGATGCACAAGCCTACAGTTATATGCAAAAAGCACTTGCAACAATTTCGGAACCCATACAGCAATTTCCCTTTCCAAAAATTACTCACACAGGGGCGGAAACTACTGGGGTAGCAGAAGTAGCAGCTGTTATGGGGCTCAGGTCCTTAGCGGGCCCGGGACCCACAGCAGCTGCAATTTCGCTTGCTAGCCTGGCAGTTCTGTCCCTGGGCCCTACAGTTCACTGCCGGTGGGCCCTGTGAGAAGATGCTGCCTGTCATCACTCACTGTGAGAGTTCGGACAGAGCAGGGACAGAGCAGGTGGGGGAGCAGGACAGAGCAGAGGCAGTGCGGGTGGGGGAGCAGGGGCAGAGCGGGTGGGGGAGTTGCAGTCCCCAGCAAGCCGGCAGTGTCACCGACATCTCTTCTACCCCCCCTCCCTCCACGTCTGGTAAAGTCAATGAAGTGAAGGACGACCATGGACAGAAGGGGAGGAGGGGGAGTAACACATTGCCAGACAGCCTGCAAAAGAAAAAAGTCAGTGAGTTTCAGAGACTTTACTGCTCTTACAGCTCACTGTCCCAGGTATAGAAGAAGTGAGGGAGTAACACATTCCCAGGCAGACAGCAATAAACAGCTACAGCACAGACTCACGCTGCCTCCACCTATTGTGCTGCTGAATCTACCTGGTAACCAGGTGAAGGGGTTAATGTGGGGGAGGAGGGAGGAGTGCAGGTGGGTATTGTAACTTTGTATTATGAGCTCCTGAGGGGAGGTGGATGTCCTGGGGGCAGCCTCTGTGCACCTTCCTGCATTCAACTTTTCACCCCTGAGATCCAGTGGTGACCATGTGACAAGAAGGAGCAGCAGAGTGTCCAGAGACAAGGTACCTATCTCTGCAATATTTAGGCCTGGTTCACACCTACGTCGGAGGTCCAGCATAGAGGTGAAAATGTGCGCCCGAGGATCCATTTTACAATGGATGCCCACGGCGGCCAAACGATACGATTGATTACAATAGGTTTGTGGGTTTCCGCTATGCGCCCTTCATTTAGACAGCTTGCTGCGCTATTTTTTTTATGTTATTTTCAACGGAACATGTGACAGAGGTTCCTAACAGAACCTCTGATGTAAGTGTGAGCCAGGCCTTAGGTTGGGGGTGAGGACCATTGGGGGCCTCAATATAATGTCACCTCTTCCCCAATCTGTATATAGAAGTAGCTGCCATAGACTGTAGAGTAATCCCTGGTGACAAGTTACATTTCAGCACCTGTTAATGCCAGTGGCGTCGCTGGTCAATTTTATCCGGGGCACAAGCTCTGGATAAAACTGCCTGTGCCACGAACCTCAGATGGTCGGGTTCCAGGCCACTACTGCGGGCCTGGAGCGCCGACGATCTATTCAACTGTATGTGCGTCACCTGGACACACATACAGTTCAGGGCGGCTCCTAAGTGCTGGCAGGGAGGGAGGCCGACTGCAGGAGGTGACAGGAGCTTAGGAGGGAGGAGCCTCACTGTAGAGATCAGTACTAAATAGTATATTAGGGGTGTAACAACATAATCTTCATGAATGTGAACTGTACTGAATGTATATATGTGTGCGTATGTATATGTGTTGTAAGTAAGCAGCAGGAAAAGTAGTGGATGGAAGATATGTCCCTTGTAGGATGCTGCAACTGGTAGGGAAGTTCCAGGGATGTCAAGGAGACCGATCCAGTGGTACATCCCGGTCTTTCCAAACAATGGAGTGGCAGCAGGAGAACTGCACTAGTGGGGCCACCCAGGAACCGGACCTTGGTGGGGGAGAAGACAGCAATTTAGATAAGTAGCCATAGGTTACTTATGTTTGTGTAGTTTAGTATAGCTGCTATGGAGCTTGAATGGGCTGTCTTTTTTCAGAACGACTGTAGCGGGGTGGGAGGCCGTTCACCCCTCCGGTCCAGGCTTTACTGGTGTTCCTAGGCCTTTAAAGCCTGTGCAGGAGGAGACCAGGTGAGAGAGACAACCTGATGCTGACTAGTGTTTGGGAGCCCTTTTCTCCAAAGGGTGCTGAGCAGGAGAGAGGAACCTGCTACTGACCCCTGAACCAGACCAGTGGGTCTGCATCCTAGAGACTTCACCAGCTACACGGTGGAGTATATATTTGGTTCCTTTTGATGCTGGACTAACAACTTCGTTGTGCTGCATGTTAAACGGCTGAAGTAAGCCTGCTGCATAAGACTTTCTGTTTTTTTTGCTGTCTGTTTTGGTGCTAAAAATAAAACCCTGTATTTTGTTGCAACCAACAAACCAACATTGTGCCTGCCTCTGTGACCGCTAATCCCCACAGTGTGTGTATGTATGTGTGTATACATGTGTATGTATATGTGTGTGTATGTACTGTATGTGTGTGTATATACATGTGTGTATGTATGTATATGTGTATACATATGGGTATATATATATACGTGTGTATATCTGTGTGTATACGTGTTTGTATATATATGTGTGTGTATGTATAGATGTCTGTACATGTGTATGTGCATGTACTGTATTTATGTGTATATACACACATATCCACAATATCACCCCATTCACGTCACTAATACATAATCCTGCCCGGATGAATTATATTTGAATATCATTTCTTTCATATCTGTCATTTGTCAGGGTTGTGTATGTTTTTAGCTAGCTGCTGCAGCCAGGCTAAGGGTATGTTCACACAGCATATAGTAGCATGTACCTCTGCGCACCACTATACGCGGTTGGAAGTAAGCCATACATGCCAACTCTCCCGCTTTTGGCGAGGGGTTCCCGCTAATGGGGGTCACCCCCCGCCACCACGGCAGAGTCGGCGAACCTCCTGCTGCCAACAGGCAGCGTGGGTTCTTTAAATGACCACGGCGCCAGAGTAGCGTCAGGACGCTACTCTAGCTCCGCCGGGCCGTTCCTATAGGCGGGTGAAGCGGCCGCCGCGGCCGCTCACCCTCCCAGCGAGTCTCACTGTGCAGGGAAAAGGCAGGAGGGGTCGTTCCCCTCCTCCCTTCTCCCCCTGTATGAACATCGCCCGCTGTGCGCTGTACATACACCTCAGTGTCGCAGGGGGTGTGACATGGGGCTGCACTCACTCGACGCTGAGTCGGTCGGCAGCCTCCGGATCTGGCCGCGCTGCTGGGAGTCTGGTAAGGTAAGTAGATTTTATTAGCTATGGGGGGCACTGTCTGGCTAATGGGGGCACTGTCTGGCTAATGGGGGCATCTACCTTGCTACAAGGGGCAATACCTGGCTAATGGGGGCACTGTCTGGCTAATGGGGGGCATCTATCTGACTACAAGGGGCAATACCTGACTACAAGGGGCACTGTCGGCTAATGGGGGCACTGTCTGGCTAATGGGGGCATCTACCTGACTACAAGGGGCAATACCTGGCTAATGGGGGCAATACCTGGCTACAAGGGGACACTTTCAAAATATGGTGTTAAATGAGGTTAGACGAGGCTGGGAAATTAAGAAAAAGGTTCCAAGTAATCTTACTAAGGAAGAAGCTGTTGCATTGCATCAATTAAAAAATGATTCTTCCCTTGTCGTAAAAAAAGCTGACAAGGGGGGTGCTACGGTGATAATTGATCGAGAATATTACATACAAGAAATTATGAAACAACTAGGTGATCCCCAGATAGAAAATTAGATCAGGACCCATCTATGGAGATTAAAAAATACATTGATGACATATTAAGTGAAGCTACATTGGGTTGGGTCATTTCAGAAAATACTAGAAAAATTCTTACTAATGATCATCCTCGAATACCTATTTTCTTTTTTCTTTTTTTTTTTTTTTAATTTAGTGTTTATTAAACATTTTCTTATAACAAAGGCAAAGAACATATACAAAAACAAACAGTCTCGCAGTCACATCGCATAATAAAATACAATGATAGAGGCACAATCTGTGTGTATCGGTTGATGCAAGAAAAACCAAGAGTATGCAGACATATGCAAAAATCACATGGGGCTGTGATGTTAATGTTACAACTGCGTCAGGGAAAGAAAATAGAAAAACAAAATCAAAACCACACTGGTGGCAGGGGGAAGTGTTTTAAGGGAAGAGGACCCATCAGGGCCATTGGACCGCGGAGGGATAAATGGCAGCAGAATAAGAAAGATACAGTACTTCAAGAAGGGGGAGGAAAGGTCAACACCAAGTGATGGGCCACCACTGCCTCCTATCCCACACTCCCACTACCCCGAAAGGTCTTTAAACGCCTCGGAGCCCTGAAATAGAACCCACGGAGTCCAAGTATGCAAAAACCTAGTGGCGTCGTCGTGTGAGTGGCTTATCAGTTCCTCCATTCGGTAGAGGAAGGAAACCTCCTCGATCCACTCACAAACAGTGGGGGGTGAGGTCTGGTGCCAATGCCTCTGTATAATAGTTTTAGCCGCCTGAATGAGGTGCCTAACCAAAGATTTCTTATAAGTGGCTAGGGGAAGTCGAAACATAAACAACAACGTGGCTTCGGGAGAATTCGGCACAGAGAACCCGGTGCAGTCAGCGATAGCCCGCAGTATGGTTCCCCAAAACCCCCTGAGCGCCACACATCCCCACCAGATGTGTACCATGGTGCCAGGCTCCTGGTTGCAACACCAGCACGTTCCTGGAACAGAAGGATACCATTTGTGAAGGAGTGCTGGCCCCCTGTACCACCTGGAGAGGATTTTGTAACTAGTCTCCTGGGACTTGCTAGCAATAACGGCTTTATGGGTGAGGTAGAAACACTTCTTCCATTGGTCCAAGCTGAAGGACTTCTGTAGCTCCTTCTCCCAAGCCGTACAAAAAGACGGGAGAAAGTGGTCAGCAGGGGAAAGGAGCCACAGATAGATCTGGGAAATCAAATGTCTAGGGACTGAGGAGGAGAGACATAGTCTTTCCATCGGGGATAAGGCCCTTTCAAAGTTAGTCTTTTTAATAACAGTGGTGAAAAAATGCTGCAATTGAACATACTGAAATAGATTCCTGGAAGTTGGGCATCTATCCTGCAATAGCTCCGGAAGGGAGAGTAGTTTACCTCGATTATGAATATGGGTAGAAAGGAGAAGGCACCTCTTGGAACTTCCCAGAAGTGAGTTCCGAGATGAACCAGCCGGACATAGGTGGTTATCAGAGACCGGAAATAACGGGCCTTTTAAATCTAAAATGGCCTCAGACTTTTTGGCCCTACGGATGATCAATAAAGTATGGGTCGTATTAAAGGACATCTCGGTCGTTCCCGAGAAAAGGCTCTCAGGGGCCCACAGAAGGGATACCAAAGACTGGGGGCAAAGGGCTTGAGCTATGTAAACCCACAGCTTTCCCTGCGAGCTGTGGATCAAATCCACGAACCGAGCATAGGCTGCTGACAAATAATTCAATCTGCAGTCAGGGAGACCCACCCCCCCAGCGGTTTTAGGCTTAGAAAGCAAGTCACGACTAATTCTGTGGCGCCGAGAAAGCCAGATAAAGTCACAAAATGCGCGATTAACCTTAACCCAAAAGGTATAAACCCAAAAGGTATTAGGAATAAAAATGGGGAGCGTCTTAAGAAGGTATAGGATTTTAGGGAGGATAGACATCTTCAATATATTCATTCTACAGAACCAAGAGAAGTCCCGCTGGGACCAGACCCTAAGTAGGTGGGATATCTTGGAAAGCAATGGTGGAAAATTTGTTTCGAATAATTTAGAGTGGTCAGCGGGGATAAAGATCCCCAAGTAGGAAATACCCGCTGTAGGCCAGGAGAAGGAGAACTTCCCCTTAAGGGCCTCTATGATGGCTGGGTCTATCGTGATGTTTAAAGCCTCGGATTTTGTATAGTTGATCTTATAGTTAGACCAGGCGCTAAAGCGTTGTAACTCGGACATCAGGGACGGAAGAGATATGAGAGGATCAGTAATGTAAATTAAGAGGTCATCCGCAAAAGCTGAACATTTAAATTCACGACCGCCAATCGTGATACCCCTGATATCTGGGTTAGAACATATGGCATCCAATAGGTGTTCCATAATTAAGACATAAAGTAATCGGGACAGCGGGCAACCCTGTCTAGTGCCATTACGGATGGAAAAGGGGTCAGATAAAGTTCCATTAATTCTCACCCTAGCAGTCGGGTCCTTGTAAAGCGCCATGATTTTAGCCGAGAAAAGGGGGCCCAGACCAACACGGGCAAGAGTGGATGCAAGGGAATCCCAAGAGATCCTGTCAAAGGCTTTTTCAGCGTCAAGCGACAGGATCATCAAGGGAACCCTATGAGAGCGCGCATACTGAATTACAGTCAAGGACTTGAGCGTGTTGTCCCGAGCCTCCCTGCCAGGGACAAAACCAACCTGGTCCGGTTGTATCAAAGTGGGTAAGAGGGGATTAAGGCGATTCGCTAATAATTTAGCTTATATCTTCAGGTCCACGTTCAGGAGGGAAATGGGCCTGTAATTCCCACACAGCTGGGGGTCCTTGCCCGGCTTGGGAATCACGGTGATATGTGCCTCAGAGAGGGTCGAAGGAATAGGAGCAGTGGCTGAGATGGCGTTAAAAGTGGTAAGTAGGATAGGGGAGAGGGATGGTAGCAGAGTCTTGAAAAGTTGTGCCGTGAAGCCATTTGGACCAGGGCTCTTTCCACCCGGAAGGCCCTCTATCACCAGTTTGACCTCCTCAGGTGAAAAAGGGGCCTCTAATTCCTGAATCGAGTAAGCAGGTACTGTCAAGAACGGGGAAGGGAAAGTCCGTTTGGCAGGAGAAGGAGGTGGAGAGGTCGACGCCAACTGATACAGCTTGGAGTAATTTGAGTTGAATTCCCGAGCTATTTCATGCGTAGCATGAACCAATCCACCTGTGGGGGTTCTAATACAAGGGACAAAGGAGGAAGACATCCGGTCTCTGGAAGCCCTAGCCAGGAGACGACCACTCTTGTACCAAACTCATAAAACCTACTGTGGCAAACTTGCAATAGTCTGCCCCAGGAAGCTTCAAAAAGGCGTCGCACCTCAAGACGAGCCATGAGTAATTCCTGAAGGACAGACGGGGAGAGGGACTGCTTATGGAGTGTTTCCAATGATGCAACTGATTGTAAGGCCTTCATGACAGTGGTGGCTTTCGCCTTCTTCAGACGACTCCCGTGCTTCATGAGGACGCCCCTTAAAACGCATTTCAGGGCCTCCCATTTTATCATAGGAGCGGTCGAGTCCCTCTCATGGTCGAGGACAAAATGGGCAACTGTCTGGTGAAGGTCAGCTAGACAGACCGAGTCGGTCAATAAGGATTCATTAAGTCTCCAAGTCCTGTGCAAAGAAACCGAGTATGGAAGACAAAATGACGCGTAAACAGGAGCGTGATCCGACCAGATCATATTGCCAATAGAAGTGTGCCGTAACCATTAGAGGGCTGCATGTTGGACTAAGAGATAGTCAATGCAACTATATGCGTTGTGGGGAATTGAGTAGAAGCTATAATCCCTATCCGAGGGATGTTGAAGGCGCCAACTGTCGCTAAGCTGAAAGCGAAGAAGGGCCCGTTTCACCCGTTTGCTGGCCGAATAGGGAAGGGACAAACGCCCAGAGGAATTATCAAGGGTTGGGTCGAGTGTCAAGTTAAAATCCCCCCCAAAAATTTTGGCCCCCCCTCGCCCGGGTGTCTGAGGCATCCAGGCCTGCCGGGAGAAACGGCACCTGACCCGGGGGGGGGGCGGAGACATTCACTATAGTGACCGTAAGGCCTCTAATAGATAGGACCAGGATGATATATCGAGCTTCAGGGGCTATGATACAGTCCAAAACCTGGTATGGTAAGGACTTGTGAAGAGCGATTGCTACGCCCCTACCCTTCGAAAGGGAGGAGTTGGCGCAGAACCATTCGGTGTAATGCCTGTTTTTAATGACGGGGGCCTGAGTGGATTTAAATTGGGTCTCCTGAAAACACTTATATCAAACAAGAACAGCCACTTTTTCTTTTTTCTTTTTGTTTGTGCAGCCTTCGCTCAGGCACAATAACAGGGCCTCCAACCCTACACGTTCCTTATTCAAGCAGAAAAGTGCCAAGAAAGCTTAAATAAAACTTACAGCTTTATTGTAATCCATGATAAAAAAGGCTTCATGCAAGCACATTAGTATCATCCAATATTAGGAAGGCACACATGCTCAATAATGAGTACAAATATATACAGACCGGCAGTCTTTCTTTGACTCTGAAAAGAGTTTCACATGGAGATGCCTGGAGACCGGGCAGTCTGCACTGAGTAGCGACGTTTCGAGGAGATCCCCTCCCCTTCCTCAAGCATGCGTAGATGATCCCAAGCCTACATTATATAGGGCTAATTAAACACACATGTTAAAACATATAAAAACAACTATCCTAAAAACGCTCGTAAATTATAACTTTCATTAATTCCTTTGGGAGCTAAAGAGTTTAAACTGTGTATCCACTCACTTCCTTTTGTAAAAATTTTGTTTGTGCGTTTAGGATTTTTACAATAAACTTTTTGTAGCACACACCAACGAATTCGCACACTATGCTTTTCCACGCAAAATCCACTTTTTCCTTCCCAAATTTACCACATTTTTTTCTTATTAAAAAACTCCCTTTATCAATGATTTATCCATTTAATAAAATTTTTACTGCTCTGCGGGGTCTGCCCTACTTGTCTTCCCCAAGGCATTTAAAAGTAAACACTGCTTCCTGTAATGTATGTGATCCCAATTAAGGGAAACCCTTTTTGTTGGGTACATACTCACCTTTTTATAAATCCCAACAGTGTTGCAATAAAAGAAAAAAAAGGGCCTAACGAGGGGACCCAATCTACTGCCTGCCCCTTTGCGGTTTTTTTTTCTATAAAATTTTCTGAAACCAATGTTGCCCTACCGTTTTTCCTCTGCGATAACATACCGGGTTTTTCTAAAAAAAAGCTCCAAACTGGGGATCCATTGCAGTATTTCCAGTTTTTCCTGAGGGGCCTGCTTGATTATACTTCAGGGCAATCAACAAAGAGGTGAACATCAAAGTATCCTCATCTTTTTTTTTTGAGGGTTTAGGTTTTTCAAATATTTTTCCCCTGGATTACCATTTTACTTCCACCCCTACCTCTCAAGATTTCCCCTCAATACCCTTTTCCCAAAAAAATTTCGTTAATTCTTTCCTATTAGTCAAATTTCACCACGCGGAACAAATCCCGTCGGCACGAAAAAAAGACTTAAATTTCCCCTTAAACCCTGTGGAGGATTTTTGACTCCTACGATAAAAAATATATTAGTGCGTGTCTTTGTATACATGTTGGGGTAGAAACCACCATTTTTTTTAACAAGATTTTTTAAATACCTATTTCCTTTTGACCCCGGAAACGAAAATTGTTTTAAGGATGTCTTCTTTGATAAGTCTGACAAGTCCCCAACTCGACCAACCCGGGACCGAGCAGAAAACGCGTCGACGTACCTGACCCCAACAAACTGCATTCAAACGGGGGTTAAAAAAGACAAACTCTCGTTCAAAATACTCATAAAAATTACTAACTGGTCCCCGCCGCACCCATGCAATTCCTTGAATTGAAGGAAAAATTCTTCACCAAAAGGGAAACATTTTTTTGTAAGAATTACATTAACAGCGCATTAAAAATGCAATCCCCTATTGGAAAAATTTGGAATTCTAAACCCAGAGTTTCCTAACGCCGTTACCTAAATTAAGGGGAAAAAAGTAAAAGATTTTTGTCTAAGGTGCACAAAAACTTGACTTTACACAATCGGGGTCTAACACCCGAAAAATTGCCCTTTTAAATAAAAAATATGTGGACTTTTTTCATTTTCTTCCTTAAAAAGGTGTCTAGGATACACTAAGGGCTAAAGCATTGAGTCGATCCCGACACAAGGGACGACCTGGGGGGTTCTCAAGGACTTATAATTTTGGTACAATGTACAAAATAGGCCCCTGGGATTTCTTAAAAAAGGGGGGCCTTTTCCGGGTTTTTTAAACCCGCTTAATCAGCATCCTGGAGATTTCCTCAATAATTTTGAAAATTAGCTTTGGTTCCTGTGAAATTTTTTTTAATAGACTTGTTGCCCCCCAAATTGGGCATAACCTATGTAAAAGGGGTCAGTACATAATGCACTACCCCCCCCCTTGTCAGTTTTTTTTACGACTATTGAGGTCTTCAACTATTTTTTAAGGGTTTTTTTTTCCCTCAAATAAAAATTAACCATTTTTATTTTTAAACCCTTCCCCATTTTTGAAACTTCATCGAGTAAAAATGCTGAAAAATTTCTAATGAAGTTTTTTAAAGGGGGTCAAAACATTTTTACTTAAAAATTTACCACAAAAAAAAATTTTTTACCGCATTGACAAATTTTTCCTTGAAAAACATTTTAACCCGAATGCTTCACAAAGTTAAAGAATCAACCCAAAGTCAAACAATTTAATCTCATTTTGGGAACAAAGTTGGGCCCCTTTTTCCCAAATACTGATTTTTGTGCAGGAGATAGTTTTTTGGATGAAATGTTACTACAGCGAGGAAGCTGCCCCCTGTTCCGGTGCCTCTCCTCCAAAAGCAGTATTTGGAAAAGGGACTTAACTTTGTTTCCCAAAAATAATTTAAATTTTTTGCTTTGAGGTTGACTTTTTTTAAGCTTGTAAAAGCATTCGGCTTAAAAGTTTTTAAAGGGAAAAAAATAGTCAAAGCGGTAATAAATTTTTTAGTGCAAACTTAAAAGAAAATAGTTTTGCCCCGAAAAAAAAATCCTTCATTAGAATTTTTCCTTTTAGTACCGATGAAGTTAAAAACATTGGAAAAGGTTAAAATAAAAAATGGAAAAATTTTTTCATTTAGGAAACAAAACCCTTAAACAAATATTGAAACCCCCAATAGTCTAAAAAAAATGACAAGGGAGGCAAGTGCTTTAAGAATACTGACACCTATGTACAGGGGGGGTCAGGGCCCCAATAGCGACCAACAATCTAAAAAAAAATTACAGCAGGATCCAACGGGAAAAATTTTCAAAGTATATAGGAAATCCCCCCAGGCTGTTTTTTTTTAAGCGAGGAAAATAACAAACCAGGAAAAGGCCCTTCTTACTAAAGAGAACCCGAGGGTACCTTTTTGACATTTCCCAAAAAATTTCATAATTAAATTAGAACCCCCCAGTCGCCGAAGGGGGCATCGACTCAATGCTTGAGCCATTAGCGAAACCAGACCCTTTCACGGAAGAAGGAAAAAAGACCACATATTTTGTTGATACTGCAATTTTTAGGATGTTAAACCCCCGTTTGAAAAAAAGTCAAGTTTATGTGCACCTTAGACAAAAAACTTTGTTCACTAAAAACCCTTAATAAAGGGTTACACGGGCATTAGAGAGACCTGGTTCAGAATCCAAAATTAAACCAATGGCAGATTGTTTTTTAATGCCTGTTAGATGTAATTTACAAAAAAAATTTTCCTTTTTGGTGAAGAATTTTTCCTTTCAATTACAAGGAACTTGCATGGGCTCCCCGGGACCCATAAGCTAATATTTTTCATGCAGTATTTTAAACAAGTTTGTCTTTTCTAAACCCCTTTGACATGCAGTTTTGCTCAGTACGTCGCGACGTTTTTCCCCTCGGCCGGTTCAGGTTCAGGTTGAAGGCTTCGTCAAATTATAATGAACACATCCATTAATACAATTTTTCATTACACAGTCAAAAGGAAATAGCGATTTTGATGTACTTGTTAAAAAACATGGTGAGGTATAACCCCAACAATGATACAAAAGACACGCACTAATAATATTTTGTATTGTAAGTCAAAATCCCCCACAGGTGTTTAAGGGAATTAAAAAGTCCAATTTTTCGTGCACGACGCATTTGTTCCCGCATGTGAAATTTGACTAATAAGGAAAGGATTTAAAAGAAATTTGTTTACAGAGGGTATTTGAGGGAAATCTGAGAAGGGAGGGGTGGAAGTAAGGTACATCCAGGGGAAAATATTTGAAACCAAAACCCAAAGAAAAAAATGAGGAAACTTTGATGTTCACTCACGTATGATTGCCACAGGTTAAAAACAACAGGCCACAGGAAATACTGGAAAAAACTGCAAACGGACCCCCTTTGAGCTTTTTTTCAGAAACCCCCCTAGGTTGTGTAGCAGAGGAAAAACGGGAGGGCAACAATTGGGTTTCAGCAACATTTATAGAAAAAAAACGAAAAGGGGCCCGTGCAGACTAGAATTGGGCCACTCTTCAGGCACCTTTCCTTTCGTCATTGCCAAAACTGCGGCATTTTAAAAGGTGACGATGATCACCCAACAAAAGGTTTTTCCCAATATACATTAAGGGGCACATACATGTAACAGGGGGCAGTATTACATGCTTTTAAAAACCCTGTGGGAAAACTAGTGGGGAGACCCAACAGTAAAAATTTGATTTAAAAAAGCATAAATCTTTATAAGGCATTTTTTTTAAAAAGAAAAAATATGGTAATTTAGAGGAAGGTAAAAAAGTTTTTGGGGAATCGTCCCGTTTGCACGACATTTTGCAGTGGGAAAAACATAGGAGCAAATTTCGTTGGTGGTGCTACAAAAATTTAAAAATTTTAAAAAACCAACACACAAAAAAATTGTTTCAAAAAGGGAAATGAGGGTACACCTTTTAAAACCTTAGCTCCCAAAAGGAAAATTTAAAGAAATTAAAAATTTCAGCGTTTTAGGATAGTTGTTTTTAAATGTTTAACATGTGTGTTTAATTAGCCCAAAAAATGTAGGCTTGGGATCATCACACATGCTTTAGGAAGGGAGGGGGCCCCCGAAACTTTTCTACTCGTTCGGATGCCGTCTCCAGGCTCTCCATGTGAAACTCTTTTTAGAGTCAAAGAAAGACTCCGCTGTATATATTTTTACTCAATGACATGTGTGCCTTCCTAATATTGGGTTACTATTTGCTTGCATGAAGCCTTTTTTTTCGGGATTACAATAAAGCTTTAAGTTTTTTTTAAGCTTTTTTTTGGCACTCTCCTGAAAAAACGCCACATGGACCCTTTCTTATGGGAAATGAAGAGAATTTGGGAGCGTTTTTATCGGGGCATTCAGCCCCTTTTTGTTGAGGGGAAACTACATTAAAGCCCCATTTGTCCCCAAAGGGGACAATACTTTTGGGTGCGCCGCCCCCCGGGGGTCCAATGGAAGGGGGGGGGGGGGAGGGGAAAAAGAGAAAAAAGGGGAAAAAAAAAGGGGGGGGAAAAAAAACAGGGACAAAGAAAAAAAACAAACAAGGAAAACAAGGGAAAAAAACCCCCGCAAAAAGAACCAAAGACCTGTGAACCGGGGGGACTCTGAACCAAAAATAGCAAAAAGGGCCCCCCAACTACGGGGGGAAATGGAAGTCAGGCATGGTTTTAGAGGTAGCTCCTTACCCAAAAAAAAAATACTTAAACAGGAAAAAAACCCCGGGTAAAAATTAATACAAAGCAAAAAACAGTAAAAGTGCACCCGAAAGAAAGAAAACACAGGAGGGCAGCAAGGGCCAACAAACAAAATCATAAAACAAAAGGGAGAAAACCCCCCCAAAACAGCAGCGTCCAAAACCCCCCCAAAATGTAAAAACAAAAACCCCTATAGAATGGCCAGGAGTAACCCTATCTTTTTAGGGGCCGGGCCCAACCCACAGAATTTGGGCAGAACGGGGTCCCTTTACGGGGCCCCGTGGGGGAAACCAGGCGGGAGGAATGGGTCCGTTTCGGGGTTTGGTCTCGCGGGTTCTTACTCAAAGGGGAGAGAGAGTGGGGCCCGCCGAAGGGACACGTCCCAAATTTGAAGCCGTTAAAAAGCGGGAACACCTCAGGAGTACGATAGTGTAGCATCCCCTGCCCGACATGAGGGGGAAAGGGGAAAAACCCCCCCTCAAAAAAGAGTTCCACTCCTTAAGCACCCTGAGATGGGGCTCAACAAACTCTCTGGGGCTAGATTTGGGCGGGCAAGTCCGGTTTGATTTTTAAAAGGGGGTGCCCTTTAAATTTGGGGCCGGCCCTTTCCCCACTCGGTCAGATTCTTTTTTTAGAAGAAAGAAGGAAAAACGGCAGATCACATCTCGAGGTACGGTCGTTTGGTTGGGGGGCGTAAAGCTTGGAACCTGTCCATTCAAGTGAGCGCTTGGGGGCGGCCAAAATGCCATTGAAGATAGCGAGACAGTTTATAAAGACGAAAGGGGACCGTTTCAGGGGGACCCGAATCCGAAGATTTTTTTTTGTTCCCCTCTTTTCTCGCGTCGTCCAAAAACTTTCCCGATGAAAAAAATTTAGGGAGGTGTTGACTACCCCTTTTAAGCAACAGAGTAGGGCAAGACTCTTGAGCTTGCTGGAGGGATTCCACTGTGTTTGACATTGTGGAGAAGTCCGAGCGGAACTGGGCAAATTCATCGAGCACTTGCCGGGTCATAGAAGAGATGTCTTGCCTTGTGGGCCAGTTCAGGGCAAGCTGTTGAATATCTGCAAGATCAAAAAGGGGTCCGAAAAGGGTCGGCCAGGCGACAATACGTCCTGTGACCCGGGAAGGGGGAGAGAAGGAAGGCACGCCCAAGGAGCCTCTCGCCGGAGTAGTGGCAGGGCTGTGGCAGTGATCAAAGTCTGCCGACTTTGAAGGCCTAGAACGCTCGCCCCTAGTAAAGGTAGGTGAGATGGAGGAAGAGGGGGGGCAAAATGATGGGTGGACCCCGGGAGGGAAAATGCCCCCAGGGTCCTTTTACTAAGGGCCAACCCCGGGAAAAGCCCATGGGACCAGGAGGGGGGGAAAACAACCGGCCCCCGGTTTTTACCAGGAGAGGTGGGTCCAGTGGGGCCCCTAAGAATCCCATCCGCATCATGGAAGGCCCCGGAGGTTCCTGAGGCAGGGAGGGAGGCCACACACGTTGAGGTCCCTGGCTGCTTGGGTGAGTGAGAGTCATAGTCCCCTTTTTTTCCACAAGCCCGAGTCCTTGGGCCAGGGAAAGGGTTGCACCCGAGGAGAGTTCACTGAGGTAATAGACCAGGAGTCCAAGCGGTCCCCCCTAGCTCTGGCCGAGGTCAGTTGAGAAATCTGCAGGGTAAGGGGCCCCTGTGGCTTCTTTGAGGAAGTACTGGACGGGGGTGATAACGGGGACCCAACCATATATGGCCCCTTGAGGCCCGATACCTGCGTGCCTGGGCTGTCTGCGCCAGGGCTGTTATCACCAGGCTCCGTCTCCTCCATCGAGGTGCGCATCGCCGGCTGCTGCATGGCGCAGGGGAGCGCCGGAGGTGTAGTGGCGCCCAGCGCAGGTGTCGGAAGCAGGACGGCTGCGAGACAGCTGCGCTCGGCGTCAGTCCTCCATTCTGCCGAGGTAGGAGATGCCTGATGGAGGAAGGCAGCGGCAGCGTCCGAGGCAGGAGGGGAAGCGTCCGCCGATGCTGCAGTGGCTCCCAGAGCAGGGCAAGATCGCGGGACGGCTGCTGCTCGGCTGCGCTCGCCGTCGGACTTCAGCTCCGCCGAGGTAGCAGGCAGAGAGCAGGGAGTGTCCACGGCAGCCTCCACAGCAGGAGAGAAGCTTCGGGCCCGGCAGTACAGCAGCACCCGGGTAGTGATGTCGGTGCAGCTGAGTCCAGGGCAGCCAGAGCACAAGCTGACTTGGCGTTGGCCTGGATCACGGCCTCAAAAGCTCCTCTGCAGCGCCCGGAATGGGTAGATGGTAAGTCCCGCTGTGTAGGAGAGCAGCACTTGCGGTGGTCCATCCTGCGCTCAGCGTGGCCATCTTGAGTGGAGCCGCCATCATCCTCCAGCTCCCCGGGGACCATCAGGGCTGAAAAACGCCCAAAATATTGGGAGATCTCCCCCTGGGAGACATCAGGGGGGATAGAGGAGGCAGTCCTGCGCTTCTTGGTGGTCTTCCCCATCTCTTTAAAGCCGATTAGCCTGGATTTCCTTGGTTGTATCTGAGGAGCTGCAGAGCACACGTCTTTACCCGGCCATATCAAGCCACACCCCCGAATACCTATTTTCTACACAGTCCCAAAGATCCACAAATCTATGACAGAACCACCAGGGAGGCCGATCGTGTCGGGTGTTAACTCGGTGTTTGAACCATTAGCCAGATTTGTTGACGGATTCTTACAACCTATGGTTAGAAGGGAAATACAATGTTTACAGGATACCAAACAGTTTCTGACAACTATCTCTGATATTGAAATTCATCCTAATGATTGGCTATGTACATTAGACATCCAGTCGCTATATACAAATATCCCATATGAGGAAGGTAGAGAAGTTGTCAGAAATGTGTTAAATGAAAATCCAACTCCCAGTAACTCGTTTAACAATTTCCTCATGACTTTGTTGGATGTAATATTGACAAAAAAAATTTCAGATTTGGTAATGAGTTTTTTCTGCAGCTACAGGGGACCTTGATGGGGTCCCCTGTGGCTCCAGGATATGCTAATTTGTTTGTAGCCATGCTAGAGAAAACCCATATCTTCGTTTCTAAATATCAGACCAACATAATTTTGTGGTGTCGTTACGTCTACGACGTTTTCCTTGTATGGCGAGGGTCGGAATCTGGGCTGGATGAGTTCATGCAGTATATTAAGGGGCTGCATGGTCTCATCAAGTTCACATTACAAAAAGAACAGCACAGCATTGAATATCTAGACATATTAGTGACAAAAAAAGGAAATGGATTGGAAACAGCTTTATTCTCTAAAAAAATTGATCGTAATAATTTGCTTCATCGCCATAGTTTTCATAACCCAGGAGTATTTAGGGGAATACTAAAAGGAGAGCTCATTAGAGCTAGGCGAATTTGTTCTGATGAAGAAAAATGGATTTCATGCAAACGGAGTATAATGGATAAATTCCTAGTAAGAGGGTATGATCCTATGAGATAAAAAGTATAGCTGAAGAGGTATCTAGTTTAAAAAGAGAAGAACTATTTTGCACTAAGTCTAAGCCCAGAAAGAATAATGTTATGTTTTTATCAACATATGATAAACACTCTGACATGATCAAAAGAACGATCATGAAGTATTGGAATATCTTGGGCAGTGACCCGAATTTTGGTTCACTGTTTAAAGAGCCTACGATGTTTGTTTTTTAGAAAGGGTCGATCATTGGGAGATTCTTTAGTGTCGTCTGACATGAAAATATATAACACGAGACAAATGAAGCTTAATACAGAAAGAAAAGGCACATTCCCATGTCTGGGTTGCTTGAACTGTTCTTCTATCATTAGAGGTTCTAGTGTCAAGCACCCTTTGCATGGGACTGATGTAAAAATTAAAGGGTATTTTACATGCAACACTGCACAAGTCATATACCTGATTAAATGCCCGTGTGGGATGGTCTACATTGGCCAAACAAAACGATCCGTTAAAATTCGATTGAACGAGCATAGGTCTAATATACGCTTGTATAAAAATAAAAATAGAGAAAATGAAAATGAATCTAAGAAAACATTCGGGGAATCTACCCTCGCACGAAACTTTTGTGAGGCAAACCACGGAGTGAGTGAACTCCGGTGGTGTGTGTTGGAGCATGTTGAAAGTAAGGATCCAGAGGGGGTTAAAACTCGTCTATTACAACGTGAGGCTTTTTGGATTAGCAAGATGCAGTCGCTAATTCCAAGAGGTCTTAATGAGGTATATAACTTAAAAGTGTTTTTGTAGTTTCGGTAACTGTTGTTTTTATGTTATGTTTTTAATACTGAAAATGTGGTATTTAAACAATGAGATCTCTACACTACGCATGCTTGACAAAGGGGGCGTGTCCTCCGAAACGTCACTCTGAGTGTACAGCTCGCTCTAAGGTCTGGCTTCTCTGGGCTATCCTAAAAAGGAAATCAGATGTATCTGAAGCTACTATGCTGAGAATCTTCTAAAATAAGTATACCACTAATTTTTTCTATTTATGCTGATGGTTTTTATCATGTCTGTTAATGTTGGACTTGCACAATCGTGGAATAATAAAAGTGGATTTGCATTAAGCAAGAAGTCTGCCATCTGTTGAAATTTGCTTGTTAATTAGAGTCGAGGAGGTGGCTCACATGGAGACTTTCTGAGAGTGGTATACGATATAGAGTTGGTTGTTAGAGATTGGATTTACAAGGGGACACTACCTGGCTACAAGAGGCAATACCTGGCTAATGGGGGCAATACCTGGCTAATGGAGGCAATACCTGGCTACAAGGGGACACTACCTGGCTACAAGTGGGCAATACCTGGCTAATGGGGGCAATACCTGGCTACAAGTGGGCACTACCTGGCCTTAGGGGGCAGTACCTGACTAATGGGGGCAATACTTGGCTACAAGGGGCCACTACCTGGCCTTAGGAGGCACTGACTGGCTACAAGGGGGCACTGCCTGGCTGTAAGGGGCATCTATCTGACTATAGGGGCTACTGCCTGGCTATAATGGGCACTACCTGGATTAAATGGGGCTTTTCCTGGATTGTGGGGGCCCAAACAATATGGTTTTCTTTCACAGAGCCGTTATGACAGTTAGGTGGTGTGGGTATTGGCTTTTTCTAAGTGGTTGGGCTAGCCAACAATATGAGGGGCGTTACCATGTAAATTTTTTTGTACACGGCAAGCTTAAAAAATCTCCTGTTTTCACATTCTTCAAAAGTTGGCAAGTATGAAGTAAGCGCTATCCAGCGAGTAATTTCAGCAAGCTCCGGCCCACCTCCCATCCATTTTCACTACTTCCCCCCCCAAAGAAGTAGCATGTCACTTATTGTTATGGCAGCGAGTTCTCTCGGTGCCAGGGATTACCAACCGTTATATCATAGACACTCTACCACGTATTGATTTAATGTATTTGCATTGAAGCCCCCTTCATATACACTGTGTTGTTCACACAAGTAAGGCTCGTGCCGGTTTTTTGGTGCGGTATTGCGCTTCAATACGCACGACAGACGGGCCGGACACTTACTGGATTATTCTAAGCTCTGTCATTAGAGCTATGAGATTACCTGTTCTGGGGGAGTAATTATCAGTGAGAGCTTCAGGAGGGACGCAATGGCAACAGTTTTTTTTCTCTGTAAAATATTACATGCCGTGGTTCACATTGGGGCGGTGGAATATTTGCCGTGTGCACCCAGAGACCTAATGAGCAAATACGTAACACTTAAGGGCCCCCCGGGCACCCGGATGTTTTGGGCCCTAGCATCGCCACCTGGCCAGGGATTATTTCTATAGCAATGTGGGTCTTTATGAGCTATTTATGCCAAAACAATCATGGGGTCGGAGATTGTGGGGCCTAACCAGTCTGTCTTCTCCACAAGGACTGCTGTTGCCTTGCTGGGTCACATAGATCCAGCAGTGCAGCAATCAGATCCAGCTCTCACATAGCACAGGCTTGGTGCCTAGGATTTGAATTAGCTCAAATCCCGAATTTTTAACCCCCCTTCTCCAGATGTTGTAGGCAACAATGTTCACGGCATCTGTGTGATTAACAGAGTAAGGTAGCTCCCCTGTGTAACCATCAGCACCACTGCAACATGATGGCCAGAAGTGGATGTATGCAATGGCAGCCGGGAGGAAATTATTAGGCCTCTGGCATGCCCATGTACTGATAGCGTTATAAAGCACACGATTAGTGACGGGGGGTATTAATAAGCTGCATGTCACAGGCATATTTAACATAGCAAGACTTTTTGTACTGCTGCAAGTAGTATATATGCATTAAGCGATTGCACAAGTCTGGTCATTTTGAGTGCACTAAAAATTTTGTTTGACGATTTTATCAATTATGTTTTTTACGTATTACCTAACTACACTTATAACGCCCATGTTTTGTCCTATATTTTACAAACACTACCCCTTTGGCATCTCATTTCCGGTATAAACTGTTTTTGCTAGTTAAATTGTCATTGGAATATCATAGCGTCCAAATCTCATAAGAGCATTAGCGGGACTTATCAGAGCCCATAGCCTCCAAGCAGGAACTAATAGCAGACCTTATCCGATGTCTAATGCAAACCCTTTCAAGAGTTGTGTAACCATTCTGAGCTCATAGCTGCAATCAGAGCTCAGCTGCACATAATACCCAGAGCTGTATAAGAAATGAAAAGTTGTAGCTATGGTTGTTATGCGAAAACTAGGACAATTTAAGCTTTTTCCTACACTATTTTTTACCTACTTTACTTTGTTGGGCCACCCCACCCAACCTGTAGCTTACCTACCTTTGTGGGGGCCTGCCCTATCAGCATTACTTGATTTCATGTGTCATCACCTTTGCCCATACTTTAGCCAACTTACTGTGACGGCTGGGTAGTCGGATCCTGCCGGACCACCGCAAGCGATAGGTAGTTAAGCCACGCCCAGGGAACGGATATATAAGTAGCCCCACAGTTTTCACCAGTGCCCGCCGCAATTGCAGGGTGGACTTGGCCTGCGGCCGTGAGGCTACCAGGTCGTCCACCCTGAAGTGATCTTGCTTGTGGTAGCAGCCGAGGTGCTGCGTCGGTACAGAATAGTAGTCCGCGAGAATCGTAGTGGTGGGCAGGCAGAAGGTCAGGGCATGGAGGCAGTGGTTCGGAGTCGGGAATAGTAGCGAGAGTCTGGTACACGGTAATGCAGGGTTTTCACCAACGCTTTAGGAACCGCCCTTTCTCTATGGCTCGGTGCATGTAGATCCAGCAGGGTAGTGGACGTGGGATGCAACTATTATATAGGAAAAGCGCCTGGCAATTCCGGGCCTGTCCCTTTTAAATTCACAACGGGAACGGACGCGCGCACTATGCGCATTCCGGGCCGGCGGGGACGTGGACCGCGACGGGAGCGAGGCCAGGTGAGTGGATGGATTACGGGTGCGCGCAGCGGTGGCCGAATGCGGCCTCGCGGCGCCCCACGTCCTCGCTGGGGACCGTTATGTGGAACGCGGGGCGACGCGGTCCGCGGACCGGACCGCGGCGCAAACGTTACCAGTTACCCCCACACCCTTAGGCCTCCCCCACCTTTTTTAGCTGACAGGAAGATGTAGGATGAGATCCCGATTCAGGGACTGTTAGTTTCAGGGCTTCCCCGTATACTCATCCTGGGTCGAAGGCCCTCCAATACAAGAGGAAGATTCGTCATCACCTCTGGTCCGTTTTTTAGCTAAATTGTCCTTTACCTCGTAGATGTCAAGTTGGTATTCGCGTAATGGGGAAGGCGTCACTTTCTTCCGAGAGGAACGGATTCAGAACCGAAGGCTTAAGGAGGGGATACATGAAATGGTTGTTGAATACGGAGAGATGGCGGGAAGACAAAGCTTGGTATGTCCCCGGGTTCAACGGCCGAAGAACCTTGAAGGGTCCGTGGAAGCGAGGGCCCTAATTTAAGTTAGGAACTTCAGGAGCCACATATCTTGTGGAGAGCCAAAACTTGGTCCCCAGGGAGAAAACGTCGGGGCAGGTCTTCTCCATTTGTATGCCTGAGACTTTAATAGGGCAGAGGCCGAAGTAGAGGAAATCGCAGGTCTCCTGCCCACGATGGCATGATATCTCGAACCTGGTCTTTGACATGCGGGCACATCCGTGTCAGGAGGCAAGGGAGGGGGGGTGCGGGGTGGCGGCCATAGAATTCAAAGAACGGGGAGACGCCGGCATCTTACGAGTCCACAATGAGTATCTACGCAAATTCAGCCCACGGGAAGCAGTCGGTCCAGTTGTCCTGAACGTCCGGTACACAAAGTGGCGATGGTCATTTCAAAGAATCTGGTTCACTCTCTCCAACTGCCATTGGACTGTGGGCTGGTATGCCGATGAAAAGTCCATAATTGACTTGCAGTCGGGAGATAAATGCATGTGAATCGGGAAACAAATTGAACACCGCCGGTCCGGAGACAATTCCGTGAGAGGGTAGTCCATTGAAGCCGGAACAATATGCCGGATGAAACAGAATTTGCCCCAAGTGCTGGCGGCAGACGGGCAGGCAGGGAGAGGCGCAACAGTGGAATTTTTGAGAAACTGAGTCCGTTCACGGTTACACAGATGACTGAATTCCCAGTGGAGACTGTAGGTCTGTGACGAAAGTCCATCGCTATGTGCGTCCAAGGGATTTACGGACATGGCAGCGGATGAAAGAGACTGCGGGACTGTGGAGCGTGGGTACCTTCGTTCCGAGCACATGTGACACAGGCGAAGGGTGAAGTCCTTGTCATCATGTGCCTAGAGTTAGGCCACCAGTAGTGCACGCTTAGTACAAAGCCTAAGACTTCAGAGTCCGGGATGGCCGCCTCAAAGGAGCTGCCACACTCACAGTATCTTCTTCATGAGTGCTCAGAGGAGTAAGTTCTGCCCATAGGAATGTTTTGGAGACCTGCGTGGCACGTGAACATCGTTCGGGGGTTAATTATGTGTTGTGACAACGGGTTCTTCACCACGACCACGTCCGAGGCTCGGTGAGGTGGATCATCGCCTTGACGTTTTTCTCAGCAGGCCGGATAATGTATACGAAAATCAAACCGAGAAATATAAACAAAATAGAGACCACAGGGATTGGCGAGGGTTAAGTTCGTTGGGCCGTTCTGGAATGATACAACAAATTTTTGCTGGTCTGTAAAGAGTGTCGATGGTGAACGAGCCCCTCCGCAGATGTCGCACTCCTCTAGGGCTAACCTTGATGGCCAAAGTGTTCATCGGTCCCCCATTGGAATTGTTCGCTCATGCCGGCGAAAAGGTTTATGTGAAAGAACCTAATGTGAGAATCCTTGCCCTTTTGGGGAACTGTAGGTGTGGATGGACGCCCCTGGCCCCAAGAGAAGAGGCATCACCTCCAAAGAGAACGTCTATCGGAGTCAGGGAGGACCAAGACAGGTGCCGTGGAGAAGGCCGTTCTATTAGATCCCACAAACGCCTTCTCAGCCTCAGGTAGGCCAACTATATCGGGTTAGCTTTCTTCATAGTAAGGGCCCACGGATAGGAGACACAAAGGTGGAGAGATGTGGAAATAAATGGCACGGTATTAAATTTGCGTAGACAGGAAAGCGCTGTATCGCACGAAGACAGACCAGGACGGGGCCCATTGTTGCACCGCAGTGAGTTTTGCCGGGTCTCATCATTAGGCCTTCTGCCGAGGACTATGTAGCGAGGGAAAGGTAGGTGGATCCAGATCGGAATAAACATTTATCCAGCTTGGCGTACAGTCAGGTTGCTGCGCAGTGCTACAGGGACGTTTGAAGTAACATTGCGCGGTACTGGGCACGGTGGAGAGTCTAAGATTAGGGGTGAAATCACGGATGTCATCTAGGTACCCTATGATGCCAGGGTGTACTAGAGATCCCGGAAGACAATCGTTAACGAGTTATTGGGAACACGTGCTGGAGCGGTACAGAGCCACCTAAGGGCATCAAGAGGTTCTCTTAAATGTCATCACGGGTATTGAACGCCCGTCTTCCCCAATCGTCCCCCTCGAATTATGACGAGGTTATAGGCTCCTCGGCATAATCCAACTTGGAGAAATCTTAGCCCCCTTGAGACGGTCATAATCAGCTGCTGAGCATCTGTGGGAAGAGGGTATGCGGTTTTCTTTTCGGTGATATTATATTTAGGTCCCCTGTTTCTTTAACACAGGAAGGAGGGAACCATTCCTTTTCTGAATGTAGAATAAACCCGGTCTCGGATCGGAGGAGGTGGACTTACGAATGAATCCCTTTTCTGCAGGTTCTACGAAAATGTAGGCCGACAGGGCCTGTGTCTATGCGCCACAAGACAGCGGGTATGGACCCTCCCCCAGGGGTGGTATGGTTCCTGGGGGTAGGTCAATGGACCGTAGTATAGACCGATGTGGTGGCATGCGGAATCGGCCTCTTTATCGGAGAAATAAATCCCCAAAGTCCTGGTACCTCGGCCGGCAGGCCTGGCAACGGCTTGACATGCGGAGGCCGGGAAGTGGTAGGCACGGGCGTGGTACCTCCAAGCAATGGTTCTGGCTTTCCGGTCCCCAACGCAGGGACTTCAGCCTGTCTTCTATCGAGCGTAGGGGGCATGACGTTGCAGAAACCAGGGAAAGCCCCTAAGAGGAATCGCAGAGGAAGCACGGGACAGAACGTGTGAGCCCGATCTTCTCCTTATGTAGCGCCCCATCACGGCTGTGGTCAACGGCCGGGTTAAGTTCTGAATGGGCGTCATTGAGGAGCTCCCCTCTGGACCGAAGAAATAAGCAGGGGTTCTCCAGCCGGACAACAAAAAAGGTGGCGATACAGGGTTACAATGAGGCAAGGATGAAGTTCCCGGCAGAGCCTGAGGTCCAGGAAAGCAGAGCTCCAGGAACGACGGCTACATGCATCAGTGGTCACCTTCCATGGCTTCATCAGACGGTGGCATGAGGGGGAAACTGCAACTGGACAGCCCTCTCCTACAGCTCCTAGGGTGTGCATATTCACCGGACGCTGGGGACGTAGCGGAAGCTTATTTTTGGGTGGAAATGGTCCGGGCTGGCGCAGTAGAGACTTAGCATTCTCGGTTCGGCGACGGTTCAGCATAATGACTCGATAAACTGGGCCCGGTCCTCTTGCTTGGGTTCCACATCTGTGCTTGTGGGGAATGCAAATGGAGGTTCTGGAAAATCGGGGCCAGGTTTGAAAAACGCCGTCTGCGGGGCGTGCAGAGTCGCTTTCCTGCAGAGCTCTTCCTGCTCTCTGCAGAACTTATCATCAATCCGAGTTGCTAGCAGGTTTAGTTCACTAAGGAGGACGGGAGGTCTCTTGGACTGCCAAAGCGTACCTTTACCGGAGGACAGGACTTTTTG
Source organism: Phyllomedusa bahiana (assembly GCA_025379985.1). NCBI lineage: Eukaryota > Metazoa > Chordata > Amphibia > Anura > Hylidae > Phyllomedusa > Phyllomedusa bahiana. The sequence continues at coordinate 126,592 of JAODAL010001396.1, forward strand.
AATTGGATAAGCAGGGCGCATCTTTCCACGTGAGCTCCGCAGCCTGGGTACGGAAACGGTACAGCATTAGTCACCCTACGAGGGAGTGCCCTGACAGAAGGCTCAAGAGGGCGGTCTCAGCAGAGGTAAGCTCGCGCCGGCAATACTCGGAAGACGGTGCGGATATGCCTGGAGATAGGTTGTTGATCCGCTAGTAACCGATCTTCCTGTACCAAGAGGCCGGAGTTGCCCTAGACAGCGGGCTTTACCGTTAGTAGAGCTCACCACGTAAAGACACTTTAGACCTCTCGTGGAAAATGATCCGCCATAAGTTCTATGTGCATCGAGCACTGGGTAATGAAACCCCGGATCAGTGCTTGGTTCCCCGGCAAAAAGATCGATGGGTATGGGGAGAAGAAGCTTGGGTCAACGGTAGCCTTGGAACGGCTGACGTTGACGGAGTCACCGACGGGGCCGCAGGTGGAGACTGTTGCTGGGATGCGAGGAGCACTGACGAATCATGCGCGGAGAGCTGGCCCAAACTGCACTGTGAATGTCTGGTGCGATTTGCTGCGGTTTGGCTGCGGCAACCAACGTCGTAAGGTTCAGCGAATGCTTGGCAGGGGCTACATTGGCGGGAGCCATGGCTGGAATCTAACTGTACGGCTGGGTAGTGGGATCCGCCCGGTCCACAGCATAGCGATGGTAATTAAGCCACGACAGGGAAAGGAAATTCATTAAGTACGCCCCAGGTTTTTCACAAGTGCGCCCGCCAGATAAGCAGGATGGACTTGCTGCGGGCGTGAGGCTACCAGGTCCGTACCCCCTGACGTGACCTTGCTTGCGGTGGGCGGCCGAGTGCAGCGTGGGTACAGAATAGTAGTCCGAGAATTGTAGTAGTGGGCGGCAGAGGTCAGGGCATGGAGGGCAATGGTTCGGAGTCGGGAAAAGTAGCGAGAGTATGGTACATGTATAAGAGGATTACACTTTAAGGAGCTTTATCTCTTTGGTCGGGGCATACGTAGTACAGCAGGGAAGTGACGTGGGTGCTACAATTATTCTAGGTACTGCGCCCGCAATTACTCCGGCGCACTGTCACTTTAATTCACAAGGACGTAGCACGCGCCTGGGGGCGCGACCATGCCATTTCTGGACCGGCAGGGGACGAGAACAGGCACGGGAGCGAGGGCCATGTGAGTGTGGATGGAACGGGTGGCGCGCGGTACGGACAGTTGCGGCCCACGGCGTCCACCGGTCCACGCTGGGGGACCCGTTATGGGGATAGGGGTGCGGACCGCGGTCCGTGGCACGGACGCGGGCGGAACCGTTTCACTTACTACGGTACAGAGGTGCCGGAGACGTAGGGAGGTGCTGGAAAATTGTGGAGTTTAAAGATTTTTGTGCCAATTCTGCAGGGTCTAGTGGTAGATGGGAGAAGTTATCATAGACGTGTGGACTGGCATTGCTGATACACATAAAGGGGAATTGTCCTTGATCGTCACAGAAGATGTCACAGTTGTGTCACAAGATGGTCATATGCCCTGTAATCACTTATAGTGTACAGCTGAGTCTGTGTGTACACTGCGTTTCTCACACACTTATGGACAACTGGTTATGGGGCGGGTAAGCACTTCAGGTCTGTAGAGCACCTTTTTACACTGGTACATACCACTATTTAGTCCCCATATGGTGGTAAATTGGTCTTTGCATACTGATCTTTATTCAGTAATAGTATAGGTGTATTATTCAGTCACTATGTGGTGGTAATTTGTGATCGTGTTCTGGCGGTATAATTGGGTCCATATGTAGTAGCGCTACTGGTAATGTAGTTCTTGGTATAGTGGATTTGTTTGATAGCAGTATGATGGTGATATGTATAGTGACATATTTGCTTGTTGGATTATCTAGTAACTAAATGACTATTATTAAGATGTCTCTGTAAATGTTCGCGGGGGGAAGATGGGGCCATCCAAAACTTTGCTATGGGGCCCAGGCTTCTCTAGCTACTCCCCTGCTCACACACATATAAGTTATACTTTCAAGTGCTTTCTGCACACAATCACACTAGTGTGAAAGCCCACTCAGCAGTATCCCTTGCCAAAAAATCACTCAGACCACTAAAGCCCTATAAAGCACATGCAAGTGTCTTTGTGTGTCTTTTTTGTACATAATTACAGTTTTGGAAGACTTACACATTGGCCGTCATTCAGAAAGCTTTAGAGTTTTAGCTCTGCTGTTACATATTTTAATATTTTCAGGTGGGGAGGGAGGAGGAGGACGTATGTTGGTGTATGGTTAGGAAGAGAAGGAGACTATGCCAGTATTTGGCACTAATTGCTGGGTAAGCCAAACACTATTCAGTAAACATAATAAGGGATGGATCTATGAAAATGGAGATGATTTATAAGAACTGTCTAAAATATAAACCATCTTTGTTGCCCATAACAACCAATATTATCGCACCATTTATTTCTTATAGTTCTTTTTAAAATTTAAAGTTGTGCTTTAAATGGTTGTTGTAGGCAACAAAGATGGTATATCTTTAAAGGGGTTGTCTCACTACATTGATTCATCTTACTTCAGTCCTGTTTTCTTGGTTTCATTTTGAATTTGGGGCGTATTTTAATTTTTTTTGGGGGGGGCGCCCTTCCACAACTTAGGCTGCAGTACGATGACAGGTCTGAAGCTTAACAACCAGTGCTCGGCAGGCACTATCACGGACTCCCGAGACCAAAACGGTCTGTAGCTATAGAACCAGTGCCAGGCAGCCTATCATGAGAGAAATTGAACAGGTCTGTAGCTATTTTGACCTGAGGAGAGATGCAGCCCATACATGAGGGGTTATCTAGGATTAGGTAGGACAGTGTTAATGAACATATATTGCAAAGTGACTTGTTTTTGCAAGATGTTTAACATAAAAAAGCAATCCTTGTAGTGGCGTATAGGGGCTACAGGCAGGCGTATGGGGCCACAGGCAGGCGTATAGGGGCCACAGGCAGGTGTATGGGGCCACAGGCAGGCGTATAGGGACCACAAGCGGGAGTATAGGGGCCACAAGCAGGCGTTTTGTTATTATTGAGCTGGCCACAGGCAGGCGTTATAGGGAACAGGCAGGCGTGGTATTTTGTCTCTATGGGGGGCCACAGGCAGCGTATAGGGGCCACAAGCAGGCGTTTATAGGGCCCAGGCAGGGTTTTTTTAGCATTATGGGGGACCATAGGAAGGCGTTTTTATGGGGGCCACAGGATCGGCGTTTTTATAAGGGGCTATAGGCAGGCGGTATTGGGCATACAGGAGGTTTTCAGGGGCTACAGGCAGGGTCGGTATTATGGGGGCACAGGCAGGACGTATGGGGGCCACAGGCAGCTGTCAGGAAAATCACTTTAAGTTTCCGTAATATCCTACCCCAATACATAAAGAATAAAACTACAGTGCACGCCCTCTTAAAAACTGATGCGTAGCTGTGACAGCAGCAACAAAATCAATGTGAGGGCTGAGTGAGTAATTTTGCTAGCTGTACACAGAAGTGAATTATGATAGATGTTGCTAGTGGTACACAGAGATAAATTATGATGGGTAGTAAACAGCAGGTGGATTTTTTAGTCGTACAGTCGTACAGAGCTAACAGACTCAGATGCATCCTTCTAATTCTGCCTCCTAGCAGACAGAGCTGAGCACAATCCCTAACTGCATGTTTTTATCGGCTTTGTACCTATTCTTGTCTCCTAGCATAAACAGCTAAACACACTTGCGATGGATTTTGCTTGGCCTACAAAGCAGTACACGAGCTAACGCATGAAGATGCAGCCTTCGCTGTTACACATGCAGAGGCGGGGGGAGGACCGGGTAGGCAGACGGTAGGCGATCGCCTAGGGCGCCACCTTGTCTATACCTAAGGGGCGCAGTCAGCGGGCCCGGATGCTGGATCCTCCGGTAAAGCCGCTAGGGCCGACACAGCGGGGGCCGGCCGGGTCCTCACAGCGCCTGAGGGGACCCGCGCAGCCCCGTGCGGCTCAGCTAGACAGCGTTGGATGAGAGATGTCATTGCGACGCTGCCTCTCCTTGGCGCAAGCGCGTCTACAGGACTTGCGCGAAGAGGAGCTGCCGGAGGAGCGCGCGTGCGGGCGGAAAAGAAGAAGGAGAACAGAAGAGGCAGCGCCGTGGCTGGGGGAAGCAGTAAGGGTAACGTTAAATGTGTTATTTTTGCCTGCCTGTGGCCCCATATACAACTTGCCTTTGGCCCATACGCCTTGCCTAGTCGCCCCTATACACATGCCTGTGGCCCATACGCCTGCTTGTAAGCCCCTAATATACCTGCCAGTGGCCCATAGCCTCTGCCTGTAGCCCCCTATATACCTGCCTTTTGGCACCCATACGCCAATGCCTGTAGTCCCTATTATAACTGCTGGTGGCCCCATACCCTGCCTGTAGCCCCTATACGCCTGCCATGTGGCCCCATTCGCCTGTCTTGTGGCACCCTATCGCTGGCCTTGGCCGAATACGCCTGCCTGTGCCCCTATAAGCCTGCCTGAGCCCCCATACGCCTGCCTGTGGCCTCTATAAGCCTGCCTGTGGCCCCTATACGCCTGCCTGAGCCCCCACATAGCGCTCTGCCTGAAGCCACCCATTACGCAAGACTGTAGCCCCATTCGCCTGCCTGGTCGGCACCATTATGCATGCCTGTGACCCCGTAGCTATATACCTGCCTGTGCCCTATAGACTATATAACTGCCTGTGTGCTCTACTATACCAGCTGAAGCAACTATAGCTATTATAACCTGCACTGAGAGTGCCACCTATATCTTATATACCAGCCTGTGGAGTGACCTTTGTCTATATCCTGCATGAGAGTGACCCTATATCTTTACATGCCCGAGGGACCCTATATTCTATATTACTTACCTGTCTAAGGGGACAATATACAATTTGATACATGCTGACTGAAGTAGGGATATCTATTTACTGTCTAACAGAGGGGACTTATATACCTATAATAAGGAGTTATGGAAATGTGAGGATTCTAAGATATTTGTGTTCCCAAATCTTGCTGGGACGTGTATTGGCCGGGAGAACAATCAGCATGATGGTGTGAACGGTATGGTGAAGAAATGGGAAATGTGAACGACGCTGATCAGAAATGATGTCTCTGTGAGCTGTCACTAAATGTACGTCAGTGTTATCACTTATATTTGCTTGCAGAAGCTAATTACAACTAGTATTACCACAATTATGGTCTCTGTATGGCGGTGTGGGTGGTATATGTAATAAGAGGCTTTGTACAACTGATATCAATGTGGGGTTGCGTTTGTCAGGGGTCTTTTCTGCAGGATTATTTGATCCCATAAGTGAGTAATAGTTTGGGGTCTTGGTTTTGGTAGGAGTGTTTTTTAGTAACAATATTTGTATGGTAGATTTGCTCCATGTATCGAGTGGATTTTCGGTGACTTTAAATTTAAGGGGTTTTACACTGTCATACGGAGGGGCGCGATGTTTCGAAAAAGCAAATTTGTCGAGGCTGATGTTCATTTGTCGCAGTGACTGCTGAGGGAAATGGACAGGAGTAGGTGGATATATGAAGAAAATTATTGACAGGACCTGGCGAGGGGTTGGAGTGGGAATTAGTGTCGTGTGGGGCGGGGGCTATGTTTGTTTAGGTAGTGAGGGGGTGTGAGGGGCGCCATTGGCTGTACTTGCCTAGGGCACCAAAATGCCTTGTCCCGGCCCTGTACACATGTAATCCAAAATGATGCCTTAGCACACCTAAACTTGGCATATAAAGCTCAGTGTGGTGCCTGATGTCAGGTGATACAGGCATCCAATAGGACTCCAGCCTCTAAGATGAATAACACATTTCCTTTGTTAGTCTGACTGACAGCCTCCTGATTGGTTGCACAAGGTCCTTTTTTCTATTTAAAATAATTTTTAACATTTTCTTTTCTTTAATAATCAGAAGACACAACAAAAGGTTGTTCTACCACAATAACTAATACAAAATACAATTTGCACATCAAAGTTATCTGCACGTTATAGAGCAATCTACTGTCCTAAAACTTTGATTTGTGATTTGGACCTATTTTAGAATGATATGGAAATTACTTCCAGAATTAAAGGCTTTTGTATGTTGCAAACAGAATTTCTTGTTTATTTCTAAAATGACATGTAAAGGCATGGAACACTCTACATAGTAAAGCGAATCAAACACGCGTTTCGGGTAACTCCCTTAGGGTATGTTCACACGTCGTCTTGCCTCCATATGAACATCCGCTTTTCTAATGCGTCTCTGAATGGGACCCCAGAGATGCATCTATCAATTAGCTGTGACTTTATCACTGCCGGCAATGACAGACACGCAGCAGTGTTCACATGAATAATCGTTGCTGCGTGTTTGCATCGCGCCTGTCGGGTCTGTCTTGCGGATGCGTTTCCAAAAAATGCATGAAATTTCTTTGATGCATCCGCAAGATGGCCCGACAGGCCATCAGAAAAGCGATTTCTGTGGAGGCAGGATGCTGTGTGAACATACCCTTATTCATAGCCAAATTATAGAGGGTAAACATTAAAAATAACCTCAAAGATATCCAGAGGCTCTTTGTACTAGCTCCATACATTTTATACACTAAATCGCTTGGGATGCGCCATATCTTTAAATGTGTTCCCCAATTTGCTCCATAAAAAAACAAAACAAAAGAAAACTTTTTTGAGTGAAAAATGAGATGGGAACCAGGAGGTGGATTGGCTAATCCTCTATTCTGTATCCTTAAACCCACTTTAAAAATAGGAAATATGTGACTAAAGTGTAAAGGTGTCCTTCTGATTTCTGCAGCTTGATAGCCGTGTTTTTTTTTTTTTTTTTTTTTAAAACAAAATATGCCATATGAATCTAGCCTTACAGGAGAGTCTGCAAGGTTTTATTCACAATGCAGACTATCAAGAGGAAAACAATATTCACTGGGAGGTAGTTGTCAGCTTGATATAATAGATGTAGATATGGTTTCTGTGCAATCAGATAATTAGAACAAGAGGACCTTTCATGTAACCAAATTGTCTTTTATATATTAGATTTTAATTTTTTTTTTGTAAAATCATCATGTGGATGGGTAAAAAGACCTCCAAACATAAAAATTTTACAAAACGCTTTGTGCACCTTCTCTGCCTTTTTCTACCTGAATGCTCACTTATATATGCAATCTAATCATGTTCCTGTTGTGCACACAATGCCATAATTATTTTTTTTATATTTTGCTAATGTCCTGAATTACGTTTTTGCTTATGGTACTGGGTAAACTCCATCTCATATACATCATATATATTCATGAGCCCCCATCTCCACCAATGAAGGCAAGACTTCAGAATAAATCACTCTTACAAAACCAAAATTTATAAATAAAATGTAGAACAATATAATGTGAACATAAGAATATCTAAGAAATGTTGGTACTATGGCATTATCACTCAGTATGGAGCTTTAAAAGAGGGGCAAAGAGTCTCCAGCAGAGACATCCCTACAGCAGCAATGGTAGAAAAAAGATCCAGCGATCCAATGATTCATGCAAATATGAGTAAAAGTAAAATCCAACGCTTTATTCATAAATCTTCATTAAAATGAAAGGAGGCGACATGCAGACACAGGAGAAGAGACGGCTAGATGCCGACGCGTTTCGGGGCGTACGCCTTAATCATGGCATGCCCAATGCCTGCAAATACAACATATATATAACAAATATCTAATATACACTTACCCCACACCTGTTTGGGCCGTTGACAGCATTGCCAGATGCCGACACCCCCCCCCCCGCTCAGTCTCCGGCACAGACGGTGATCCGGAACTGACGTTGCTGGATGTTCATCATGTGACCAGCGAAGATCCCCGAGGTGCACGCATGTGCAGATTGGACCTAGCACTCGTCTATTCTCGGAATCCCGCGAAAAGTGCCCGGGAAGGGCCCGGCAGGGAAAAAGATAGACCCACACGCACGCGCCATTAGACCAATTTGGTAGAAGGGATATTGGACCTAGAATAGATAAAATGGTTAAAAGACATTGAGGCCCCCTAAACCCACCTTTGTAACCTGCTTGATAGTATTTGTGTTGTGTTTTAAAAAGCAAAGCTGAAGGCCTGAAGCAGAGATAAGAAAAGTATTTAAAGCCTAAATACATCATGTATTTAGATCTATATAAGGTGGAAAACGCTAAAATATAATTTGAAACAATTCAATAATGATACAAAATTTCCCTTTTTTAAATTTTGAGCTGCTATTCATATAAAGGGGACAGGGTGATGACGTTAAAAATTTTATGCAATACTAATAAAAACCCCTTTGTAACTTGGTCTTCCTTTTGACCACAATTACTTCCTTGTTTCCCTTAGACCTACATTTAACGGAATAAGGGGGCAGCAGATAGTAGCAGGCTTTTAAGGAAGGAATAGGGTTTAAAAACCCATCTTACACTTCAAAGCGACACCCCAAACACAGCGACTTAGTTCCATTGGGGGGCGACTCGAGCGAAACGAAACTCACAACACAGCGGACTTTGAGATAGAATGGGAAAATATTTGTAAACTTTTAAAAACACTAAGGATATCCCAATTGGACACTTAAAGGGGCACGGGGATATTGTAACAAAAAATCCCCACGCAATTATTAGGAACCGGGGCACGGTAGTAATACATCATCTGTATTTTCCAAAATTGAATAACAGTCCCCCATTTTCAGAAATCAAAAAATCATTTTGGAAATATTCCATTTTTATTTTATACCCAATTATGCATGAGATCTTACATAAAGGGTTAGAGTATTTGCAAAACGCCAGCACATTGGAACCGAATTGTAAAAAGTTTTTTGATCCCCATAAACCAGTACTACCTGGTTTTATTTCAAAGGTTTTTAAAAATGTGGCAGTTTCCAGTAAACCGTTTGTTTTGCTAAGGTCAAAAAGGATTTTTAAAACGCATGACAAGCCCTTTAAAAATTAAGCAATATTTAAATTGCAACCAGTGGCATTCTTTTATTTAATTCAATGCAGAGGCAATCATTTGTAGGTTCCACCTCCGTAAGTTCAAGGAAAGAATAAGAAACATCGAATTAATGACAATCCCGGTTTCGCACTAATTTCCCAAAGGGGGACTCACTTCATCACACAGCATAATTTAATAATAGGACTTCAGGGCTTTTTTCCCATTGAAAAAATGTTTTATTAAAAGGGGGGCAACTTTCAAATTTGCTTAGAGATAGAGGGCTTTTTGGGGGATTATGGTTCTCGACACCATCGCACCTCAGGGGCTCAATATTAAAAATGAAATTTTGTTTTCATTATTGAATTGTTTCAAATTATATTTAGCGTTTTTCCACCTTATATAGATCTAATACATGATGTATTTAGGCTTTAAAAACTTTTTTTTATCTCTGCTATCAGGCTTCAGCTTTGCTTATTAACACAACACAAATACTATCAAACAGGTTAAAAAGGGTGGAGTTTAGTGCTGCAATGTCTTTTAACCATTTTATCTATTCTAGGTCCAATATCCCTTCTACCTATTGGTCTATGGCGCGTGCGTGTGGGTCTATCTGTTCCCTGCCGGCTTCGAGCACTTTCGCTGATTCCGAGAATAGACATGTGCTAGGTCCGATCTGCACATGCGTGCACCTCGGGGATCTTCGCTGGTCACATGATGAACATCCAGCAACGTCAGTTCCGGATCACCGTCTGTGCCGGAGACTGAGCGGGGGGGTGGTCGGCATCTCGGCAATGCTGTCAACGGCCAAACAGGTGTGGGGTAAGTGTATATTAGATATTTGTTATATATATGTTGTATTTGCAGGCATTGGGCATGCCATGATTAAGGGGTACGCCCCGAAACGCGTCGGCATCTAGCCGTTTTTTCTCCTGTGTCTGCATGTCGCCTCCTTTCATTTTAATGAAGATTTATGAATAAAGCGTTGGATTTTACTTTTACTCATATTTGCATGAATCATTGGATCGCTGATCTTTTTTCTACCATTTGCTGCTGTTTCCCCTCCATGCTCCCTGGAGGATCCGTGGGGTTCCAGTCATATGAAGAGTGGTGAGCTGGCTACAGTACTTTTCTATACATCCCTACAGCAGTCACATCAGCCCCCCATGGTACCACTACTGCAGCTGCCATATCATAGCCACAAACTTCAACAACTGACACCCAGAAAGATCGCCAATTTTATCATTTCAATGTTGCATCCCTCATAGCCAAATTTCAAGGTGGTCTTTCTAGGTGTCATTTGTTGAAGTCTGCGGCTATGATACGGCAGCTGCGTTCTCCAAGCATCCGAATCACCTCTATACTCTCTTCTTTTGTCAATTCCATCTTCAGTTACTGGTAACGAACAACAAAAGTTATGAAAATTTTGTGTTGATAACTTTTGAACCGCAAGAGATATTCTGGTCTTCTTTGATATGCTACATGACCACCTCTGTATTGGAAAAACTTGCCCTTGATCCAATATGGCAGCCATGTTCAAGCCATAGCCTAAAAGATAGGTCCCCTCACCCACCTTACCTCACCTTTACCTCTTATTATTTTTGTTGCCTGCCTTTAAACCTACACCAGCTCTACAATCATGGCCATATTTCTCCTTGGGTTGACAGGTAGAGGTTGGTTGGGGCTATTTGTGAGGGGATATATAGCCATGTGCCTGCTGTAGGGGACGTCATTCAGCTTTCCCAGGCACTGGATAGGCAGCTATCAAGCATTCGGGAAAGCTGGGTGATGGCCCATACTTCATAGCAGGCATCCACCTTTCCTACAATAAGAAAGTGGGTTGCTGTGGGGGATGTGGCATCATCCAGCTTTCCTGGATGGTGGATAGCCTATATATGTACACGTAGGATGTACCTTTTTTTTTACCAGTTTCTCATAGACTATTAGATTTAGATTTTCAGTCACTGGTGGAACTGGAGTTAAGGGATTTATACATAGATAAGCAACCAGGGCATAATAATCTTACCTTCAAATAAAATAGAGCACTCAGGGAGCTGAAGGATAATCCTTATCTAGTGATACACCCTTCAGATAAGGGCATCATGGTAGTAGACATCGATAGAGATCTGTATTCTAGTGAGATTAAATGTATGCTAGATGATAGTAAGGTGTATAGAAAGCTTCCATCTGATCGCATCAAATGTTTTACTAAACAGATGGATAGATTGTTAGATGAGGGAGCCACACTAAATGTTATCACAGCAAAACAGAGAGATGGTTTATTTTTTTAAATTCCCTAAAACACCTATTTTTCACGCTTTTCCCAAAGTTCACAAGGGCACTTTTTCACCTCCTTTAAGGCCCATAATTTCTGGTATAGGATCTGTTTTCGAAAACCTAAGCAACTGGTTGGATCGAAATCTGCAACCTTTGGTCTTTTGTTCACCCAGTTATTTGAGAGACTCCAGGGATGTCTTAAACATGTTGGAAAATTTTTTGGGGAAACCTACATATATGTGGGTCTCTTGCAATATTGTTTCGCTTTATACCTCCATTCCACAACCGTTGGCTATCCAAGCTCTTACTTGTCAACTTAATAAATATACTAAATACGAGGTTTAATTTGAAACAGTACATCATCATGGTTACTGAATTCCTGTAGGAACATAACTACTTCCAATTTCAACAAAAAAAATTTCTTCAGATTCAAGGATGTCCCATGGGATCCTGTTTCTCCCCATCATTGGCCAACATTTTTGTGTCATGGTGGGAGGAGAAATATATTTATTAGGTTGACAATATTTTTGCTGAGGATATTTTTTTTATATTCCAGATACATAGATGATACCTTAGTAATCTGGCAGGGACCTTCTTCTTCAATATCCAAATTTATTGACTATATCAATAACAATCAAGAAATCTTAGTTTACATATGAATCAAGGGATAACACTATCACTTTCCTGGATCTAAAATTAATGGGGATATTACTACTGGTAAAATACATTTCCCGTTCATTTCAGGAAAACCCATATCTGGAAATGGTCTTCTGTTTTACCCCCAGTTGTCATCCAAGAATATACTAATAACTTACCGGTTGGAGAGTTTATTCGGGCCAGGAGGAACTGTAGCAAATCAGAGGACTTTGAGAGGGAAAAATCAGATATTACACATAGACTACAAGAAAGAGAGTATAAGCCTTGGTTGATACATAGGGCAATTAAGAAAGCAGAAAGCAGAGAGAGAACAACTCTGCTACATAGTTTCAAAACCAGGAGCAACAAACAGATGAAACACTCTATGTGTTTCACTACCCAATACAGTTGTCAATACACACAGGTTATCAACATCATACGCAAACACTTACCTATACTTTCTGTCGACCTCACATTGCGCACCATTCTTAAAGGAGGTTGTAAGTTTGTTGCTTCTAGACCACGAACTGTTGGGAATGTGGTTTCCCCTAGTCTTCCTTCCGCTACAGACACTAACTGCAGGTCTCGCTGGTTGGACTTTACGGGCTCTTACAAATGTGGTACGAGCAGATGTAGTCTATGCAAGTACATGATTAAAAGCTCTGAGTTTACTTCTTGTGTCACGGGCCAAACCTATCCTATCACCAGCTTTCTAAATTGTCATAGCACTTATGTCATCTATATGATATGGTGTGAACATTGCAACCTGCAATATATAGGCTGCACAACGAGATCACTACACATCAGGATTAGGGAGCACATACATGATATAAGACACCCTAATATAAAAAATCTTTCTGGAGTTGCTAGACATTTTAAGGAGATTCACGAAAGTAATTTGGAACACTTTAGAGTGAGAGCAATAGAAGGGGTTAAAAGACCTGTACGAGGTGGTGACTGGAGGAAATCCCTCACTAATCGTGAGGCTTACTGGATCCTTACTCTAGATACCCGTTTTCCTCAGGGTCTAAATTATAGGTCAGATCTTCTTTATTTGTATTAGAGTCATTATATTTATTTCTCTTTTTTCTGTACATTCGTTGTAATATATGGTGTTTTTGATTATGCATATTTTCTATTCTCTGCATATGTTGTTTTCGGTATATATCTAATGTTATTAGTATCCCTTATGGGGTTAATTTTCAGGTGCTCTTTGGTGATTGTTTTCTGGGAGGGTATTTAAGAGGTTTGTTTATCATTCTGTGTATATTACGATTAAGAGCCCAGGAACCGTCTCGAAACGCGTAAATTACAGAGATGTATTTTTAACTGTTTTTACCACTTACCCAATAAAGTACGTTTTTCTATCTGTTTTAAATCTGGAGCACGAGTGCCGGAATTCATCTATATTCATTCAAGATCTCTTAGATTACGTGGTCTTAGATTACCAGTGTTAAATCTATGTCTTTAATAAAATGAGGGATGGTGTCAGGGAGTGTTCATTTAAATAAAGTGTTCTTGGACTTACAGGGGTGGGACTTAAGGTCATGGCCGCATTTTAATGGAGCTCCAGGTGGGCAGACCCCTCAGCCTCCTTACTGCCAAGGATATAGCACGCTTACCACCCTCCAACTGACCTGCAGGGTGTGGAACTATTAGCCCATTCAGCCTGCATAAGCCGAGAGGTCAGCTAGGACCTTGCACTGTCTGGCCGCCCTGCACACCACACGGCGCCCCCTCATGCTGAGGACACATTGGCGGCTGGGAGGCGCGTCTATCCCACTTCTCCCCAACACCGAGAGAAACGACAGAGCCGGGAGGCCTGAGCGACACAGCCGAGGAGGAGTCACAGCTCCTGGACATCTGCTAGCATTGGGAAGAGGGCAAGATAGGACCCAGAGCCTACTGACACCTAAGGAACCCTGGAGACAGGTACTGTGGAGGAGCCTCTTATTGCAGGGATACCGGTGCCGACGCCGTCATTTTATGACGAGCCCTAGCCACTCACCGAGGGATAAAAATAAGGGCGGGAAAGTCTACCATTTTACAATGACCCAAAGCACTATCCCGCGTACCAAAAAGCCGTCTTTTCAACGTATGGGCCCTTACAATAGAGGTAGCCAAGTGTGAAAGTGGGCATATGGACATAATCCTCTAAGAGCAATTAACGAAGCAGCGTGGCTGGCCACTTCTCCCTGCTGGCTGAGGGTGGGAGAGAGCGTGAAAGCCGGCCATTTTGTAACGGAGCTACTAACACTCCTGCACAGACCTGCTCTTGCCTGACCCAGTCGGTAAACCCAACATTTAAATAGGATGGAAGCGACAAAAAGGTGGGAAATTAAGCCAGTCTCCCTAAGGGAACATACCACGCAATAAGTTTCCCCATCTCGACAACAAATCACTGCAGCGGGTGACCGCGAACTGAGTATTCTTAGCAGAGCTCTTTTCATATACCACTCCTGCTTCAGCACCCCCAAGCCACCTCGCTGGGACATTGTAGTGGGACAAAGGGACTCCCCCCCCCCCCTCTCAGAACCAGGTGCAGCTCTGCCCAGAACTTTTATTGTACCTAACAACAGGAGGGGGTCTAGATCTTACCAGCCAATGGATTTGGGTGACCCACAAAACCTACAAGATTAAATCCCAACAAAGACCAATTCATGCCCTCCCTGATCAGACTACAGATCAAAATTACAAACTTTTCAATGTAAATGCATAATACAAGCAACATCAGTGCAAATAAGGCAATGTCATAACCAAACATATACAATTATTTAAATGCAGAAAGAACCTCAACTCTTAACCAGATGATTCCACTTTTGGTACTTCCACACCCCCTCTGCATCCTCAGCACCAAATTTTCACACATCCTGAAGATAAAACAAATACAACCTGCTAAGAAAAATATGAACAGTCCTTTGAACATCCCACTCTTCCCTTTTATACAGATACATGTTTCGAGTATCATACAGAGTTTCCTTCAAACATATCATAAATAACCACCAGACTTTCTTTTTATCTTTATTAGCAAGGCCAATCCCAGAGATCACCATAGCCCATGTCAAGAAAGAAATACCTATCAGATCTGTTATCAATGGTCTGAGCTGTGTTAGGACATCCTGTGCATATTGACAGTACCAGAACAGATGGTGGATGGTCTCAGTACTGCCACAGCAGGCTCTAGGTCACTGCTCAGATCTTACCAGTCCTCTCCTCTTATGTACCTCCCTGACTGACAGGGCACCCTGCATGCTAAGCCACATGATGTCCTTTTGTCTGTTAGTGCCCTCCCCTTTCTCCAGAAGTCTCCAGACCTGGGCAGCATCTCTCTGAGGCAGCATGTTTATGTCTGACATGTGGTCCTGAAAAGCTGGACTCTGACATTACAATAGAAGAAATGAAACACATCATTAAACACCTACCGAATAACAAAACCCCAGGACCTGACAGCCTTTCTGCAGAATATTACAAAATATTAATGCAAGAAACGACCCCAGACCTGAAAACCTACCTAACCAGTATTTATCGGGGGGATACCCACTCGCCGGAGTCGAGCACATGCTTCTAAAGTACCCGGCAAATAGCAGCGTGTACAGTACACATCACTATATGCCGCAAGACACCAGGAAAAGCAGGTAGGATAACACAGGATAGGCTTAGATACTCAACGCCAGCAGGCAGGATAACACAGGATAGGCTTAGATACTCAACGCCAGCAGGTAGGATAACACAGGATAGGCTTAGATACCCAACGCCAGCAGGTAGGATAACACAGGATAGGCTTAGATACCCAACGCCAGCAGGTACGATAACACAGGATAGGCTTAGATACCCAACGCCAGCAGGTAATATAACACAGGACAGGCTTAGATACACAACGCCAGCAGGTGGGATAACACAGGATAGGCTTAGATACTCAACGCCAGCAGGTGGGATAACACAGGATAGGCTTAGATACTCAACGCCAGCAGGTAGGATAACACAGGATAGGCTTAGATACCCAACGCCAGCAGGTAGGATAACACAGGATAGGCTTAGATAGCCAACGCTAGCAGGTGAATAACACAGGATAGGCGTAGATACCCAACGCTAGCAGGTAGGATAACAGGATAGGCTTAGATACGCAATGCCAGCATGTCTCAGCCCCCGAGTACATCTCTCAGCCCACCCAGCACATGTCTCAGCCCCCCCAGTACCTCTCTCAGCCCCCCCAGCACATTTCTCAGCCTGCCAGCACATCTCTCAGCCCCCCAGCACATCTCACCCCTCCCCCCAGCACATGTCTCTCAGCCCCACCCCTACTCACTTAACTGTAGTGAAGTGCAGGGACAGGACAAGTCCAGCTCTTCATGCCGTCCTGTGTAAGGTAGAAGAGTGGGCAGGGCATCGCTGCTGCTCTGTTCTCTCTCTGGCAGCGTCTGTCTTGAGCTGCGCAGTGCTGGGCAGAGAGAGAGGGCGGAGCAGCGCTGCTACGCTACTTTCTCATTAGCCGCTGCCACCAATGTAAGGGCAGATGCTGGAGCTGCTGCGCTTAGCCCCCTCCTCCACTGGCGGCCGCTCAGGGAGGGGGGGTGGGTGGGCCTCCAGGTCAGGTGGGAAAAAAAGTAAGAAAAAAATAATAAAAACACATCGGACCTCCTGCTGTGCCGCCCCGCTGAAAGGTGCCGCCCTAGGCATGTGCCCACGGGTGCCTAGTGGCAAATACGGCCATGCTGGCAGGGAGCCCTTGACCCTTCATTCGTATCGACCTATAGCCTTACTAAACCAAGACTACAAGATACTGACTAAGATTTTGGCAGGCCGTCTCCAGACCATATTAGGACCGCTACTAACATCATCCCAACTTGGGTTTCTTAAACATAGACACTCCACATTAGGTGTTAGACAGGCCAAAGCTGAAACAAAACAATATTTAGAGGGGCCCAGAGCAGTTACCATGCTATTAAGCCTCGACGCGGAGAAAGCTTTTGAGTCCGTGTTGTGTCCTTTTTACACCAAAACCAAACTAACTCAGTTATCTCCTTAATGCTTCCTCATCTCTTCCCCGCATATGTTCCTGTGTCAAGAGGAACGAGACAGGGATGTCTCTTATCCCCTCTTCTTTTTAATCTCTCTTTGGATCCCCTAATAAGACACCTAGAGACGATGACTCAATTTGAGGGAATACAAATAGGAACAAGACAACTCAAAATATCTGCCTTAGCAGATGAGGTGTCACTATATATTTCTCACCCTGAAAGAAATTTGAGGGCAATCATGTAGGATATCCACCAATATGGCTCCCTGTCGGGCTTCAGAATAAATGTGGCTAAATTGGAGGCCTTGCTATTAAGGGGACCATGCGTGTTGAAATGGTCATCTGAATTCGCATTTTGATGGAAATCGAACTCTGTGACTTATTTGGGAGTCCAGATTCCCAGATGTAGCACCTTGCTAAATAAATACAACCTGACACCATTTGTGGAATGCACAAAGGCACTATTCTCTACATGGGTGCTGTTAACCCTATCACCGCTGGGCAGAGCAAATCTAATCAAAATGGCTATCTTCCCAAAATTACTGTACCTCTTACAATCCCTACCGTTGTACCTTACACCCAAAGAAATAAAACTATTGGAGGCCATATTTCGCAATTTTATATGGAAAGGACGAAGACTGAGAACTAGTTTGCTTGTCCTGGAACAACAAAGATCACAGGGAGGTATTAACTTTGCACAAATCAAGCGCTATCATTAAGCAGTGCAGCTGAGGGTGGTGGAAGATTGGCTGTCAAACTCTAACACATTCAAACTTGATGCACAGTTCATATATAACATCTCGTTGACCAATTTATTACACATGAAGTACACAGATCTCCCCTTACAGGTCAAACAAATCCCATTGATCATGTCCGCATGGAAAACGGGGGCGAAAGCACAAGCCATCCTCTTACTGAACTGTAATCATTCTTTACTGCTCTCTTTAGTGAACAACCCCATTTGAAGGAGGGAAGAACTCCCAAGCAATTTAGAAAATGGCACTTGATGGGGATTCAAAACATCTCCCAGCACGTGGACTATAAAATCAGAAGACCCGTGACCTTTAATGACGCCAGACTTAAATACACAGGCATAGATGCAAACCCTTTCTATTATTTACAAGCGTGCAGTTACATGAATAAAGTCTTAAAACACTTGGGGACAAGGGAGTGGAATGATCCCTTCCTAAGAATTTCATGAGATTCACAGATATCCAAAAATTACATGCTTTTATCAATTATTAAAAACACCATTGGATTATTCTGCTAAGACGTTTGATGTCAATTCTTGGTCGAGGGAGCTAAATTCGGTAACCCCGGACATATTAATAACGTCCCTATCACAAGCCGCAAAATACCTCCCGTCCATGTCCTATTGGGAAATGTCCTTCAATATTGTACATAGATCATGTCTCACCACAGAGGGGATATAAGATGGGCCACTCAACGAGTCACACCTGCTTGAAATGCGGAGGTTCTCATGCAAACTTATCCCATTGTCTATGGTTCTGCCCGCATATCCAGTGCTTTTGGTCAAGGGTTAGGCATTTCATAACAACAAACCTACTCCCATCATGCCCGAATGAGATGACATGGGGCCTATTTGGTATTCTCCCCTCATATTACATCTCTAAACATGCAACCCAAAAGAGAATTTGGTTGTACACCTCTGCAGCTGCTAAGAAAACTATACTACACTATCGGGTAAAACCAGACCCCCCACCATTGAAACTGTTTATAGACAAACTTTCACACATCTACAGGATGGATTGGGTGGAGACGGCTGCTCACAAGGAAAGAAAAGCCAAACAATTTTTATCCACATGGACAACCTTTATTGCTATACTTCCAGCTCACATTCAACTGAAGCTCAAAAAACTGCTTTGGAATGACCGCATGGTACTTAGAAAACTAATTAGAAGGAATATCCTTGATTCCTTAGAATGAGGACCTGTGTTCACTTACCAAGTCGTCTATCTTGCGGGTTTGCTGGATGTTCACTCCAACCATAGGCATGTTAATGTTGTACGTCTTGTATGTGATTTCACCTTTCCCTTCCACCCTGGTTGCTACCCAAAGTTTAAATGTTTGTTCTTTCTTTTACCCTTTTATCTTTTCTCATACCTTGCAAGGCATGTAACAACCCCCGGCTGGTTCTCCTTCAAAAACCCTCCTTAAGAGATGATAAAGAAGGAGAAATAGAACACCACCGACTGCAATGTTGAACTTAGATAACTAATTATTTGGACACCAGCCAATGGTTGTGCAAAACGTCTTGTATGGTTCCATGTGAGGTGATGTATAAGGCTGCTAAGACTCTCTGGTACTCTCTCCGCCCCATCTCTACCGAGACATTGAACCGGCAGAGATACAGGGGAGAAAGGGGCAATGCATATCACTTACCATAATCACCCAACTTTAGAGTAGTCAAATGTTGAACTCATACACATGACGAATTGTTTGCTTCCATAAGTAATTCACTGTCTCCCAGATGGTTTTCAGTCTCATTGATTGAATTGCGATGTTTAGACATAAATATATCACACCTATGTAACAATACTGTGGAATCTCGTGGGACCTTGTAGGCCTGTTGTCTCTGTATTTTCAAAATTCAATAAAAACATATTATTAAAAAAATAAAGTATTCTTTCTATTTTATGTTTTTGATTCATTTATTCCAGCCTTCGGGTGACGACAAACACTGCTGGCTTACAGCAAGCCCTAGCACCAATAATAGAGAGGCATCTGTCAGACATCTGCATTATGAACACTTGAATAAAGTGGTCAACCCCCCCCCCCCCAAAAGCCTTTATTTAAATAAACATTTCCGGATATAATCCTTCTATGACAATGTAATTAAAGAAACGTAACCAATGCAGGTCCAACATAGTCCAAGGAGTCCACTGTAGTCCAACAGAGAAAATCTGTAGAAAAACAATACGAAAAACATGACAGTACTAAAATACATCCCCTGCATATGGCTGATCTGCCACAGATGCGGGGGACGGCGTTTAGCCTGCACAATATGATCTTGGTGGGTACAGGTCACAACCACAGCAAAATCTCAAGGGGATTAGTCCTTTGTCCCCCTCACAAGGAGATTTTGTCTGTAAACTGTTTCCTGTACCTTCTCTCTTGTACTGTCCTCCCATCCTTGAGTTATACAGCCTTGTGCTAACACAAAACACAACCTCCATCATAGGTTGTTTGTACAGCAGTGAGGAACCGTTATGGTTGCCGAAAATGTGGGAAATTCCAAGATGTTTGTGTAGTATATTCTGCAGGAACGAGTTGTGTCTGGGAGAACCGTCATGGCACTCTGGACTGTATGATGAAGAAAGGGAAAGCAAATGACTCCAGTGTGATAACTTATATGGCTGCAGAGCCTGTGTACAAATGGTATCTACTATTACTTGGTCACTGTAAGTCAGTAATATTGGTTCTAGTATAATAGTTTATATTCAGGAACTGTATGGTGTATTATTCAGTTGCTATGGGGTGGTGCTATGTGGTTATGATGTGGCAGTATTATTTGATTCTTGAATACGGTTGTTATTGGCAATATGGATCTTAGTATATTGATTTGGTAAGTAGCAGTATGGTGGTATTTCTTTAATAAAATTGACAAAAAAGATGTGGTCTGGGTGTTTTTAAGTGGGGTTTTTTTCATCTTTCTCTTTAAGCATTTTATTCCAGTGTTAGTAATGGAGTATCTGACACCTCTCCATTACAATCGCTGGGGCTTGGTGTCAGCCAGCAGTGTTTTTTTTCCATCATCACCCTAAGACTGGTGCTAATCCACTCTCACTGTTACCCAAGTACCACAACGTACCATGAATACTAGAAAGAGCCAGGTCATCATCAGAAACTGACTTTCTCAGGGGCGTCGCTAGGCTGTTTTATTCGGGGCTCGGGCCCCGAATAAAACACCCTGTGCCCCGAGTCTCCCGGGCTCCAGGCCTCTGCCCTGGGCCTGAAGCACCGACAGGCCCTGCAGCTGCATGCGCGTCCGCTGGACGCACATGCAGCTGCGGGCTTCTGCGGAGCAGAGAGCGAGCGCTCCCTGCCCCGCAGACAGTGTCGGACCCGCAGGTCCGACACAGCGGGGCCGCCGGGTCCTCACAGCGCTGAGGACCCGCCGCGGCCCCGTGTGCCTCAGCCGGCAGCGTCGCGATGATGTGATGTCATCGCGACGCTGCCTCTCCTCGGGCGCACAGCGCGTCATAGGCCGTGCGCCCGAGGAGCTGCCGGTAGGAGCGGGGGCTGAAATGACGGAGCGCGCTCGCCGGGGAGTTAAGGTGAGTATTAATGTTGTTTATTTTTATAGCGTTTACCTGCCTCAGTGCCCCTATATACTGCCTGTGCCCCTATAATGCCTGCCTGTGGCCCCCATATCCCTGCCTGGGGCCCCATAACCCTGTCTGTGGCCCCATAACCCTGCCTGTGGCCCCCATAAACTGCCTGTGGCCCTATTTATCTGCCTGTGCCCCCATATATCTGCCTGTGGCCCCCATATCCCTGCCTGTGGCCCCCATATACTGCCTGTGGCCTCCATATCCCTGCCTGTGCCCCTATAATGCCTGCCTGTGGCCCCCATATGCTGCCTGTAGCCCCCATATCCCTGCCTGTGGCCCCCATATACTGCCCGTGGCCCCCATATCCCTGTCTGTGCCCCTATAATGCCTGCCTGTGGCCCCCATATCCCTCTCTGTGGCCCCCATATGCTGCCTGTGCCCCTATAATGCCTGCCTGTGGCCCCATATTCTGCCTGTGGCCCCCATATCCCTGCCTGTGGCCCCCATATCCCTGCCTGTGGCTCCCATATCCCTGCCTGTGGCCCCCATATCCCTGACTGTGGCCCCCATACGCCTGCCTGTGGCCACCATATGCTGCCTGTGCACCTATATACCTGCCTGTGGCCCCCATATACTGCCTGTGTCCCTATATACCTGCCTGTGGCCCCTATATACCTGCCTGTGTCCCTATATACCTGCCTGTGTCCCTATATACCTGCCTGTGGCCCCCATATACCGCCTCAGTGACCCCATATACTGCCTCAGTGACCCTATATTCTGCCTCAGTGACCCTATATTCTGCCTCAGTGACCCTATATACCTTCTTGTGGCCCCTATATACTGCCTCAGTGCCCCCATATACTGCCTGTGGCCCCATAGACTGCCTCAGTGCCCCTATATACCTGCCCGTGGTCCCATATACTGCCTGTGCCCCCTATATACTGCCTTTGGCCCCATATACCTGCCTGTGGCCCCTATATACCTGCCTGTGGCCCTATATATCTGCCTGTGGCCCCATATATCTGCCTGTGGCCCCCATATACTGCCTCAGTGCCCCTATATACCTAACTGAGGGGACTGCTATACCTATAATTAAGGAGTTGCTGGAAATGTGAGGATTCTAAGATATTTGTGTCCAAATCTGCAGGGACGAGTATTGGCCGGGAGCAATCAGCATGAAGGTGTGAACCGGATGGAGAAGAAAAGGGAAAGTGAACGACGCTGATCAGAAAAGACGTCTCCGGCGAGTTACTAAATGTAACTGCAGTGTAATCACTTATATTTCTGCAGAGCCTACATACAACTAGTATCTACCACTATCTGGTCACTGTATGGCGGTGGTATATGTAATCAGAGCCTGTGTACAGCTGATAGTCACATGTGGTGGTCACGTTTGGTCAGGGTCTGGCAGGATTATTTGAGCCTTAACTAGTAATAGTTTTGGGTCTTTGTTTTGTAGGAGGGTTTTAGTAACAATCACTTGTCTGGTAGATTTGCTCCATGTATCGGTGGATGTTTTGGTGACTGTTTAGGGGTATTGTCATATGAAGGTGAGAAGTTCTGAAAAAGTAAATTTGTCATTGGTGATTTTTACTGTACAGTGACTGCTGAGGAGATGGACGGGATCTGTGTGGGATGTGCAGAAAATTAGTGACAGGAACAGAAGGTTTTTCTCTGTAAAAAAACATCCGCAGTTTACAATGAGGCGCGAAAAATGTCGTGTGAACCCAGCCCTACCCAGAAAAACACAAAGGACCCGAGCCCCGGATGTTTTAGGACCCTAGCAACGCCCCTGGACTTTCTAATGTGATAGTCTGGATCTGGGGCGGCTGCAGGCTGATATTTTTAGGGTGTAAAGGGCCCAGTATCTATGGACATTCCTATTCTGATATCAGGCTCCAGCTGTCAGTTAACCTTGGCTGGTTATGAGAACCCAATGTAATTTTTTTATTTAGTTCGTGAACGTCTAAAAATGGGGATTCCACTATAATCAATAAATAATTACTTTCATAGCCAGCCAAGGTAAAACAGCTGCCAACTGATAGACAGGAAGGGGAGGTCAATGGATATTGGACCCTTTCAATCTTAAAAATACTATTCTGTAGCAGCACCAGAATTAAATCATCATTAGATGGTCCGCTCCTGATAGTAACCCAGCTCCTCTCAGTACCCTGGGGTGTTGGGTACTGGGGTAATAGTGAGAGGTGGTCAAGTGTCAGCCTTGGGGTTATAAAAGACAAGGTTGGGTGACATGAAGCCCCAACAAAAGTAATGGAGAGACATCTGTCAGATATCTCTTTTACAAACACCTGAATAAAACATAAAAAAACCCAAATAAAAACCTCTTTTTTAAAATAAACACTCCCCAATATCCATTTTATTAAAGAAATTGATACAATGTTGGTCCTACATAGTCTAAAGGGGAAACCTGTAAAAATACTTAAATCAATAACCAGCATTTGTCTGACAGCTGTCTAACGGGTATGGGCAGCTTTAGCACGACTCACCAACAGTGGGCGTAAGCAGTAAAAGTGCCCAGAGCAGCACAAGTTTTAAATGCCACCCTGTCAACAATGTCTTTCTTGTGCATTGGTGCTGAAAACTGTACACAATATTCTATGTGTGGTCTGACTAGGCATTTGTTGGTAGAACGTATGCATATATGCCCCCTTTGTTACCACCCATGATTTATTTGCCTTAGCAACAGAGGCAGCCTACCATTTGTTGGGACAGTTAAAGGGTTATTCTCGCTACATTGATTAGCCTTAAACATGTAGGTAAAAGGTACATAAAGGTTATGTTAATTTTTCTATATTGCTTATTCTTTTATATGATGAATAAGGAAAGGTGGGGCTTGAATTTATTTTATATTTTTAAAAACTTTAAACCTTTTTTACAGCCATTTTTAATTCTCATAAGGCACTTGAACATGTGATTGCTTATAATTTATACTGGAGTACTGAAGTATATAGTTAATATATTATATTATTCCTCTATTACACCCTGTCGCTTGCAGCAGTCCTACCCATCCATTTTAATGGGAGTTTGGAGTATAGCCGAGTGCATGGAAGCTTGCTTGGCTATATTTAGAACTCCCACAGAAATGAATGGGCAAGATTGCAACAGACATCACCCTCCTTATCCTATAACACTGTTGGCTTGCAGCTAGCTATGAGCTAATCTGTAACAATGAAGTGGCTTTTTGGTAACACCCAAAAATCTTAATCACACACTTAAAATGAAAACACACAGGAACAAAAACACTCGCCCAATAACTTTGCTTTTTAAAGCGTCTTTCTATTCGTTTAAAACCAGAGGATTAACTTGCAACAGCAGCAGAGTATTAGCAATCTTAAGAACACCCCTTTAAACTGCATTTTTGTTACTTCCTTATTTCTGGGTCTATGGCCAGGTTGTGGCTCGCCAAAAACCAGCTGCAGAGAATGGGGAGATGACCGTGCTGCTGCAGTACTCCCAATCCATTTCTATGGGAGTTCCAAATACAGCTGAGCTGCAGTAGCTGTTGCAAGGGAATCTCCTGGTTGCTAAAGAGATTAATGCTTTATAGCTACAGTATTTCCCAGTGGCCTCTTCCAGCAGGATAAGGCCCCCTTGCTACACTGCAAATTATGTTCCTCAAACCATTCCTAAACAATATGTTCAAGGTGTTTATTTAAAATCCAGATTCCCTAAATCTCAACTGAGCATATGCAGGATGTGCTGGAAAAAGAACACAGATGATCTACCTCCAAAATCATAGAGCCAAGTACCTTCCAAGTTCTTGTGGATTCTTTGATCCAGAGTCCACATTGTCATGGTGGCATGCAGAGAACCTACACAGTATTTAGCAGGTTGATTATATATGTTTATATGTACACTACACACAAAAAGTTAAGTATATTTAGCTTTTGGTTGAAACTTCAGGATAAACAAAATCTCTTGAAAATGTATTTAAATGAGACCATCTCCGAACGTTAGACCGCACTTGTCCAACTGCTCATTGTTTCAGAACTTTTTGCACAACTTGCTGATCTCTAACAAGGAGCTTAATGGCAAATTCCCAACAGGCGTTTGTTCCCTGAATCTCTCAAATTTACAGGACAATTTGAATTGGGATTTAAACAGTCCTCATCATTCTGTTCCCATTTTGACCCTATGAGAGCAAGTCAACACTTTACAATTGATCAACAGTACCTCGCCATTGCAAGACTTCAAGCGGAATGCTCAGCCACTGAGATTACGGTGTCAGCGTGTCATCAGCAGGTTACAACAGAGATACAGAAAGAATCACAGAAAGGCAAAGCAGTGGAATGCTCCCTCGTCCTTGTAGATGCTCCATGGCCCATGTAAGGTGGCGATGCCTGTGCTTGGTGGTGAGGTCAGGCTATCTAACACACAGACTATACTGACAAAAATGGTTACGAATGGTCTGATGTGACACTTGGTCACATCTCACCTCCCTTAAACGTAGCTGCAGTTGTGTGGCATTCATCATCCTGTTCTGCAGGGAATTGTTAACAGGTCATCAGTGTGTGATGCAGCCAAAGTATGACCACTCATTTGCCTTTCTGTGACTCTTCCAGTCTCTCTGTATCTGTTGCAACCTGCTGATGACACTGACACTCAGTGGCCACCTCTGTCTGAGAGCATCCTGCTTAAGCCTCAGTGGCGAGGTACTGTTGATCAATTTTAAGGTATTGTCTTGGTTTCACGATGGGAAGATGTGAACAGCATGATGAGGAGGACTGTTTAAATCCTAATTCAAATGTATCCCCTAAATTTATTGGGCGATTCAGGGTTCAAACACCTCTTGTGAATCTTGCCATTAAGTTCCTAGAGATCAGCAAGTTGTGCAAAAAGTTCTGAAACATTTAACAGTTGGACATGTGCATTTTAAAGTTAAGAGATGGTTTCATTTAGTCGACTTTAAAAAATGTTCAAGAAATTTTAAGTTCATCCTGAAATTTCAACCAAATTCAAATATCCCTAACTTTGTGAATAGTGTATATTTTAAACATTACAGGCCAATTTGCCTTCACAATCCATACCTGTGTGTTACAGAATAGGTTGATGTTCTTAATGCCGTCATCCTGTCTGGAGACACCACAGCTCTAGTTTGAAGGTTGGACTACACCTAAACTATAGAAGCCACACTATTGTTGCTCTTTGTTGGCTCCTGTAATGTAGCAGTAACGAACAGCAGCTTCCTGACTTTCCCCAGAACAGTTATTCAATGCAGAGAGGTACAGGCAATAGATACTCCTCTCTGGGTTACCCCTAAAAAGGCATATAGCACCTCAATGCACTATTTTGTAATAGTAGCATCTTCATTTCTCATTGACTGTTCATACATTCCCCTCAGGACTGCATGCGATTACCACCTTTGTGGCATACCACACAGCAGGACATTATTCCCCAACTCTCAGCACTGCAAACAGCATAAGGGATTCCTCCCTTTACTGTGGTGGTTCTATCATTGACTATAGCTTCCTGTAGACCCCCTCTCCGTCACCTCCCACTAGCACAGATCTCCTCTTCAGCACCACCACATTCATCAATGTATTAATACAGTTATAGGGTAAAAACTTATGAGTAGGAAAAACAGGATAAGAAGCAGAAGTTTATTATAAATGGATAGACACAAAACACTTTTTAATTCCTTACCCTGCCTCCTTTTTTATACTTTGCAAAATTTAATGTGTTTTTAGATACGGGTAGATACTTTTGACACTTTTTGAACTTACAGCACAAGCTATTCCGCTGCCTCCCCTGGTCACTGTCCGATTCCGTCAGCAGCTGTATATCTGACGGATTAGTTATAAGGCTATGTCTCCACTGCACAAAAAAATGGCTGTTTTTTCAGCATTTTCCGTTTTCTAAAAACAGGTCCCATAAACTTTAATAGTAAAAATGTATTGTAGTCTCCACAGAACGTTTTTTTTCTGCTTGTTTTGTGCATTTCTGCAAAAAATAAAAAAATTTGGTTTTCATGAGTTTTTTTGTCCAATGCCGAGTAGACCTAGCTTAAGACATTAAACTATGCCTAAAATGACCGAACTATCCTCTGCTCTGTGCTAGCAGCACCTATGACAGTAGGACATTACATGAAGGTCACCCCTGTAAAGCCACTGAACCTAAAAAAAGAAAGATAATCCTTTCAGCATCTTCGGGTCTTTGATTTTTTTTTGTTCCTACTTACAAGTTACTTTCTACTTTGCAAGTGACCCTTGGGTCTTATTAGATACAGGACATGTAAGCCTATTTGCTGGATATGTCAGCATTAAAACACTGATTTCTGACTGGATCTAAAGTACAGCGGTTTAGAGCAGGGATTCACAGACATATGGAATGCTAAAAATACTACACAACCTTCAAAAGGACCATTCTATCTCAATGTATGCCAGAGGAGCATCAGTATTTTATTTCTTCATAATGCTAACTGTTGGCAGTGTATGGTATGTAATTTACAGGCCATAGACCAAACATGCAAAGCCTCTGATACGCCAGTTGTGAAGACAATAAAATTTAAGTGCTGCTCACAGGTTGAATATCTAATTTCTGCACTTTAGTTATTAGTTGGCATTGCTGTGATGCGTGTTAAAAAAACGTTTCACCGATAACAGCCGATTATGTTGCACCTGGACTTCCGAGTGTAGTTCACTGGCATTAAGTGCATGGATCCCTGGCCTCCGACCTCAACAAGATAAATGGAGCAAAGATATATTGTGGGACCAGTGCTTTCTCAGTGAAAAAAAATACATCATTATTTATTCAGTGCCATCAAATCCACATATAAAAAGGTACAAAAAAAAATCTATAAAAACCGACGCGTTTCGGGTGCTAAATCGCTCCCTTGTTCACGGTAACTTGAAAGTCCAATACTGAACACATTAAATAGGTGAATGGGCAGTCCATGTGACATTACGTCACTTCCCATAACATACATTTAAAATACATTTAAAAACATCTAACAATACCTTATTCCTAAGGAACCAGGTTTACATACAATATAACATTACTGAGAGCGGGCATATGGTAACTAACCTAGTATATATAGGCTAAGTCATTCCTGAGATTTAAGCCTGCCGGCATTCGCGTCTAGTTCGTATATCCAATAGGCTTCGCGCATGCGCACCTTGCGCTGCCAGTCTCCGCCGGATATCGGGCATTCTAATTTTTCCAATGCAAAGCAACAAAGACCCTCTAGTGAACCCTCATGTTGTTCTATAAAGTGTTTGGTCACTCCTGAATGGTGAGTATGTCCTTTCTTTATATGCATAATGTGTTCAGACACTCGTGTTTTAAACTTGCGTACAGTACTTCCTATATAATTTTTATCACAAATTTTACATTGTATACCGTACACCAAATGATCTGAATCACAATTAATAAAATATTTTTTGTACCTTTATATGTGGATTTGATAGCACTGAATAAATACTGATGTATTTTTTTCACTGTGAAAGCACTGGTCCCGCAATATTTCTTTGCTGCATTTCTCTTGTTGGGGCTTGAGGTCGGAGGCCAAGGATCCGTGTGCTTAATACCAGTGAACTACACTCGGAAGTCCAGGTGCAACATAATCAGCTGTTATCGGTGAGTGCCTGCTTTTCCTACTAAGACTTACGTTTTTCAACATGTTATCGACCTGTGAGGAATTTGTGCACCCCGTAGCTGTCTACAAACACAGTAGCACCTTGAATAATAGAGACTTTCAGTTTTTTTCAAAAAAATACAGTGCATTATACACATAAGGTACTATATACCATATACCGTTCAATATGGATAGAGAAGCCAAGTTGGCAGAAGTATTTGGAATGAGTAAAAAACCTTCAGAGGATCATGATGAGATGCTAACTTTATTTACAACTTTGGAAAAAGCCCAGTTGCAGAAAACGAAGCTCTGGTGGGATAGAAAATTCCCTGAATGTCTATCTGGATAAAGCAATTATACCTAGAGGTTTATGCCTAAAAAAAAGTCACCTTCATTTACCTATACGGAAGATTTCATTAAGCAATGAATGAATTTTAACCAAATGTTCTTTTGATCTTATAAAGCTTATTATACATCACTAGAGGGTCTTTGTTGCTTTGCATTGGAAAAAGTGGAATGCCCGATATCCGGCGGAGACTGGCAGCACAAGGTCCACATGCGCGAAGCCTATTGGATATACGAACTAGAAACGCGAATGCCGGCAGGCTTAAATCTCAGGAATGACTTAGCCTATATATACTAGGTTAGTTACCATATGCCCGCTCTCAGTAATGTTATAAATGTATGTATACCTGGCTCCTTAGGAATAAGGTATTGTTAGATGTTTTTAAATGTATTTTAAATGTATGTTATGGATGTTATAATGGGAAGTGATTTAACGTCACATGGACTGCCCATTCACCTATTTCATGTGTTTAGTAATGAACTTTAAATTTACCGTGAACAAGGGAGTGATGTAGTACCCGAAACGCGACGGTTTTTATATATTTTTTGTACCTTTATATGTGGATTTGATAGCACTGAATAAATACTGATGTATTTTTTTCACTGAGAAAGTGCTGGTCCCACAATATTTCTTTGCTGCATTTCTCGTAATATGTGTTAGGCAGGCCAGAGACTATCAGGAAAATTGGAAAAATGCGGTTTCCTATAAATTGGTTCTTTTAAAAGGTACAAAAGAAAGGTTTACAGATACAAGTACACTGTTGAATGAAACCAGGCTAGTGTTTTGAGCAACTGGAGGCAAGTAACGCAGTCCAGTGCATAAAGCAGGTTGAGCGGCTTCCTGCCCCAAACCTGCACATCTTTGCTCAGGTCATGAATGGCGCTTTCCGCTCTCAGACATTTATGGCATAGCGATGGGATATGCTATAAATATCTGATAGGTGTGGGTTTTTGTCTAAGTTCACACAGCATATAACAAAAATATTGTCGGAAATCCACCATCCAGCATTTTGTCATTGCTGTACCACCGAAGGGCTATAGTTTTTGGCGCTAATTTACGCTAAAACCATGGTTGGTTTTTCAGATTTGCCGTCGGCCCTGTACATTCAATGTAAAGACCCTGACAGCAAATACAATCAGAATGCAGTGGAATATATAAAATGGTGCATATTCCGCTGGATTTTTAAAGCGATGGTAACAAAATCCACGCTGTATAGCCTACAGCCACGCAAAACCCTATCATCTATCAAAGCATCTATCTTGAGAATAGGCCCCTGAAACTCCCCATTGAGATGAAGTGGCCACTCTTGGGCAGTTACCCTCCATTTGTTTTAATGGGCGTTCCAAGTACAACCGAGTGGTTTCATTTGGGTGTACTTAGAACTTCCATTAAAATGAAGCGAGAGTAACCGCACAAGCGCTGCCACTTTGTTCTAAAAAGGGGAATTCCATGGGCCCTTTCTTGAGCCCCTTAAAGGTGTTTTCCCATCTCAGACTGGGAATTCCTCAAAGCCTTGTTTGGAAAAAGGAATACGTTAATAGAAAAGTAGGATAACTACAAAGCTGGTAAATGTTAACTAAACTTTATTGTAACATTGTAAGTTCTCAGAAAGAAGAGCATTGTAATCCTTTTGTAAACTTTTACAAAGCTTTAGCTAAAAGAAGTGCTGAATATCCAACTTTGTTATACAAGTATCTGCTGAATAAATGAAGCAACACCACCATCAATAGAAGAAATGTATAGTATTCTAACTCCTGGATACATTCTACACATACTCATCACATACACAACAATCAAAATGTGAAATGATGTTTCATATACATGAGCAAAGTGTTAAAGACCGTAATACAGTTTTTAGAAATTGTTTTTTTCTTGATAAGCTGCCTAGTCCACTTCACAGTTATAGGTGAAATTATAAGCCTTGTAACTTCACGCCTTTAGGAATTCTTCTGGGGAATTTTAATGGTCACCTGTAAAAAAATAAATAAATAAATGGAAGACTGAAGGTTGCCCGAAATACTGCGCTAGGCAACTTTGTAAGAATTTTACAATTGAAGTATCAGTGGTGAAAAATAGAAGTTGCGTAAATCATTAAAAGAGTGGTACTGCTACCCAAAGCCACACAACAATACTTTGGTGGACTCACGTTCTTAACTTCTGTGTATGCCTCCAAGCCATACTCTCCAAGCTCTCTTCCTGTGCCAGAAGCTTTATAACCTCCAAATGGCGCTTGAGCTCCAAAGACATCATAGCAGTTGACCCTAAAAATAAAAAAATAAAAAAACCACCAACAAATTGTTTAACAAATGCAGGAAAAAAAATTGACAACTTTATTGCAGCTGTTTTTCCTGCTGTCCATGTGAAATAAAAAGCAATTACTTACTACATCAAGTGTTATGACCACCTATGACCTGGATCTTATGATGTTACCTGTTTAAGTAAACCAAGGGTGTTTACGAAACGTGTTGTCAGTTTTAATCGGCATAACTTTTTAAAAATACACGTTACAGTGTTAAGTGGCCAGTGTCTAGGTTTTTTTTCCGGCATATTTGTTCTTTCACAATAGCTCGGGTTTTCTTTTTGTGCAACAAGTATTTGTTGTTTGTTAAAAATTTTGGAACCGCGGCCACGTTGAGTGCGGGAGTCGCTTCATGGATGTGAAGACCGGCTGTTACTGTGATGTAATATTGATGTGTTTTGTATGTGTTGTACAACATGCCAAGGTGAGCCTTTCCATATAAACACGTCTCTCGCCTGGTGCCTAAACAGTTTACATTTCGGGCGCTTGTGTTCCTTTTCAGCGTAGCACGAAAATAGCTAACTACATCAAGTGCAATCAGTGGCATTCACTTATTATACTTTGAAATCAATATAGAGTATAATTTCTGCAGGTTTACACTGTTTTTTTTTTATGATAGGACGTGGTCCATTTGGAACACATACTGGATTGTCAATTCTCAACTGGTGAGTGTCATGGATTTACATCTCTTTATATTTGGATTTCACTGGATTATCAATCCGCCATGACCAGCTTGCTCCTCTAGTGTCCGTGTGGAGCCAATACCTTCTGCCCCCCTTATGTTTTCATGTCTTTGTCTCAACGTCTTGAGATTTTTTATGTGTTCTTTTATTGATTTCCAGCAGAGTATTATTACAGAGGTTTTAGTTTTACCTCGTCACATGTGCTGTTGTGGTTGATAACTTCTCTGAAAGCATTTTTGTTTAATGAGATATATACCACTTATATTGCTTAAATGTTGCACTACTCGTTAGTGCATTATTTGCATTCTTTGTATTGTATTTTGAAAATTGCAATAAAATGTCAAAGAAAAAAAAAGTGTGATTTTGGAAACTGCATCAGTTTTTTCAACCAACTTTGCACTTATAGCAAGTTTTGTCCAAAATGTACCCCTTTTTCCCCCTACATTTAATGTAAGCCATAGTTAAAGAAAATTAAAAACCTCAAATACATATAAAAATCCAAAAACAAGTAACCGCAAAAAAGGTTTAATTATTTTAGTGCTCAATGATTTCTATTTATAGCTGGATTAAAATAGATTAAACTGTGCCAATAAGAAAACTTTTTTTTAATTTTAGCAATTAGACTTCAATCTCTCTAATACTAGGAAATACTTCTGCCAGTTTATCGCCGCAGCAAAGTCACCTCATTAGAATAGGACTTGGCAGATTGGAATTGCAGTATGATAAATTTACTGCTTTTTTGAGAGGCCTTGATGAATATGACCTATGGTAGATTAAAGCAACTACAAGCAGGAAGATATTTAAAAGAAATATGTATATACAGACTCTACTATATGTGTTATACATTCTATTAATGTACTGTACACACACATATATACATATATATATATATATATATATATATATATATATATATATATATATATAATATATATATATATATATATATAATATATATATATAGTCCAACAGGATGGGGCAAATGGAGCGCAAATGATAGGATTGGCAACAGCTTTTCTCATTGCATTTAGAAATTAAGGCGCTAAACCGGATAGGAACATATCCTGACACGCACTGCCTTTATTCAATCCCCCCCAAGTTCTTGACTGCTCTAAATGTTATCTACTGCTATACTGTTCTGGGACCACAGAAACATGGTACACAGAAGCCCCGCACCATATGTTGCCACTGTAACAGCAGCCAGAGATGACTCAAGAGGGCAGTTCAGTGGCTTCTATAAGTAGCTGCCAGGTCCTATCTACACAAGTGCAGCCAGTCCCACCTTCTACTTAGTCTCAGAACATTATATCACTGAGCTATCAGCCATATTTCCTAGTCTTTGAACACTACGTCACTTTCATATACTTAAGCCCCTCTTGACGTACAGTGTATTTGATTACTAAATGCAAGGAAGTATAAAGGCTTCTTACACAATACTATAAGTTGGACAGTTCCTGATCAGAAGTGGTTTACAAAATTATAATTAAAAAAAAAAAATCTTGAAGACAAGCCAACCATGTTTTCAATTGCATACAAACAGTCACATATTGCTCCCTAAAAAGGGAAACTTTTTTGATTGAAGAGTCCCTTCAGTTACATGCAAGCGCAGTAAGCTTCCTCTCATCAGTGCACTCACTGCCTTACGGCACAAGAAGCTCACTGTTCCTGCAAAACAGTTGAGGAACGGAAATGGAATAATGACTCCATGGATCAAGTATGTTGTATAGGGAGAAAAGAGAGTGTTGTAGAGGAATGGGAAGACAATGCTGTGAGAAGGTGGAGACCTGGCTCTGAGGAGGAGGAGTAGTAGTAGGGCTGCAGGATGAGAGGACAGATTTTACTGCAAATTGTACTATAACAAGGTAGCGAAAAGTGGTGCTGTAGAGGAAGAGAGATGGTGTTATGCTGCAGGGTAAGTTGATAATAGGAGTAGTACAATGTTGTACTGTTTTAGCCATAGAAAGGTGTACAAATGTAAAGAAGTCAGGCGATACCTTTTAGATTCTAAGTATATTTGATGGTAAGATTGAGAATACTGGCTCTCTTCATGAGACATTATGTTAAACAAGAAACAAAGATCTCCAGAGAGGAGTCAACTATTTGTCGGCTAGGATGCACAGAGAGATGGGAATGGAAATATAAGTGAATGCAAAAATGTCAAACTTTGCAATATGGGTTGCCTTATATGTGAAGGGTTCTTTCTATGGAGGCCACATATTAACCACTCTGACAGCAGACATAAGAGCTACTGTTCCTCTTGGCATTCCTCACTAGTTTGCATTCTTTTTATTTTCTGACTTATTTAAATTATCTCTGCTTATACTACATTGTTAAATTTAAAATCCTTTGAAGATCACAGTTTAGAATGTACAAAAGTCTGATTTTTTTGTTTCTTTTTTTTTTTTTAACCAATGGATTTTTATTAGTTATTTTAAGAGAGGGCATATATAATCTGACAAGAAAGCAACAATGAAGTAATTAGAATACAGAACATAAGAACTTACAAACCAACTGGGTAGCCATGACAAAAAGTAGCACGTACAATTATGGTACATCTACAAGACATACATTTAAGAAAAGATCAAATATATTTTAAGTAAGATCAAAAGTCCAAATACAAAGTACCAGTATCCTCGAAAGAAGATCTAGATTTACAATGCAAGCCCAACCCTACCCCCATTCCCTCTGGTCATGTAGAATTACAACACAGATCTAGAGGAAGACCAGTAAGACCATCTAGACCAAATTTTTGTAGACAGATGTGGAGGAATTGCCAAACAAACTTCAGAGTGGTGTTGCCTTTAGAAATTACATCCTTGAGATGTAGAGGTAGAGACGTTTTCCAGTGAAAAGCTATAATCGACCGTGTAGCAATGAGAACATGGAAAAGTACTGTATGAAAAGAGAACGGAAAATGTTGAAATGAAAGGTCGAGTATTGCCGTTTCAGGGGGAAAGTTCTAGAATATTGAAATATTTCTGACAGTAATGTTTCGACTTCTCCCCAAAGTCTATATACCACAGAGCAGCTCCACCACGTGATACAATGAGCCAGAGTCTCCAGCATAGGTCAGGAAGTCCCGAAGACATATGAGCTAATCTGAATGGAGTCAGATACCATCGCAGATGTATTAATCACGTAGAATTGATAAGAAAAATCCATCTTGAGTGTTTCCTTGACATGTTCGCCGCATTCAACCAGTCTTCCTCAGAGAACACTTTACAAAGATCCGATTCCCACTTAAGAGCATATTTCGGTTTAAGTTTGATTTTGTTAGATAGTAGGGAAGAATATATCACAGACAGACCTCTTTCAAAACCCCTCTGTTGAGCTAGAAACCTGTGGAACTGGGTGCGAACATGGGGAGAACCAGTGAAACTCCAATTCTGAAGTGTGTGTCTATCTGGAGAGGAGCGTAAAATTGATTCTTAGGAAGGTTAAATTGTGACTTCAGGTCTGAAAAAGACCAGAGCACGTTATTTGAATAAAGGGCCCCAATGGTGAGAACCCCATTGCTCATACAAATGGATAGCGGGAGGTGGGGAGACTCTGCGTATAAAGTAGAAATTGGGCACGTATCTCTGGAAACATTAATCCAGTTTAGGGGCATAATAGGTATTCCATATTTTAGTTATCTGTTTAAGGGATGGGAGATCAAATTTAGGCAGAGTAGTACCCCAAAGGGCAGCGATTAGATAATCTTTTAGTGTACCTTTAGTAACAGAAGTGGTTTCTAAAGAGGACCACCGATGTAACTCTGGCGAATTCCATAGAAGAGAAACTGGTTCTAGTATAGTTGCTATATTATAAAAAGTTTTAAATTTGGGACCGAGAGGCCTCCATCCCTTAAGGAAGTGTGAAGATGCTGTTTTTTGATTCTTGGTTTTGTTGTTTCCCCAAATAAAATTAAGGAGTAACTTCTGAAGCCTGGACAGTAAATTGAGGGGGAATAGAAAAGGGATAGTTCTAACTATGTATAAGTATTTTGTGAGGAGCAATATTTTGGAAACATTTATTCTTGCCATCCACGACAGAGGAAGGTGGCGAAGTCTTTCAACTTCTTCTGATACACTGAGAGGACGTTTTGAAAATTAACCTCAATAGTTTTTTTTAAAGACTGGGAAAATTTTAACTCCCAAGTAGGGGACAAAGGAGTCTGACCAAGTAAATCGATAGCTTGATAGTCGAGACTTCAGGGAAGGGGGCGACAGATAGGTAGAACAATGGTTTTAGACATGTTAAGTTTGTAGTAGGAAACTAATGAGTACGAATCTAAAACATTAAGTAGAGCTGGGACAGACGAGATGGGGTCTCGACATATGATAAGGATATAGTCTGCATACAGACTAATTTTGTGTTCAGTTGAGTTGATAGAAACTCCTTTTACTAGTGTGGAGTCTAAGTTGTGCTGTCAAGGGTTCCACACAAGTCAAATCAATGGGGGGAGGGGGCAGCCCTGCCTAGTGCCGTTGGAGATTAAGGGGGGTTTGGAGAGAAATCCCGATAAAAATACCATAGCAGATGGGGACGTGTATAAATAGAGGACCGCCCAGAGAAATTCCCTCCAAATCCAAACGTTAAAAGAACCTCTTTCAAATATGTCCAATTAATCCGGTCGAATGCTCTCTCTCCGTCAAGGATAAGAGCAATTTAGGGACTTGTTTCTTAGATATTAAGGATAGAATATCTATGATTCTTCTGGTCCCATCCCTTGTTTGCCGACCTCTAACGAAACCCACCTGGTCTGGATTAATTAAGTTAGGGAGTATGTCATTTAATCTATTAGCTAGGATCTTAGAGAAAAATTTTACATCATTATTGAGAAGAGAAATAGGTCTAGAATTTGTGACAAGATCCATAGGTTTCCCTGGTTTAGGAATAGTGGTAATGTTCGCTGACAACATTTCTGGCAACGGTGACCCGGAGGAGACAATGGAATTGAACGTGTTTCTAAGATGAGGTGTTAGAGTCTCAACAAATAATTTATAGTATTCATTTGCAAACCAGTCAGGGCCGGTTGACTTGTTTAGTTTAGCTGTAGTTATGGTTTGCCTTATTTCTGGGATAGGGGTGTTTAAACTTTC
Source organism: Phyllomedusa bahiana (assembly GCA_025379985.1). NCBI lineage: Eukaryota > Metazoa > Chordata > Amphibia > Anura > Hylidae > Phyllomedusa > Phyllomedusa bahiana. The sequence goes on from JAODAL010001396.1 coordinate 163,755, forward strand.
TAGTTGTTCAGCAGATAAAGTGGGCAGAGAGGCTTTATTTAGAAACTTACGAATGTGTTCTATTTTAAGTGAGGGGATGGATATGTCATTTTTAAGATTGTAAAGTGAACTATATAGTAATCCGCAAAAGCATCAGCAATTTTCTGAGGATCATGAATTTTACCTTTAGATGGACAAGATAAATAAACAGTTTTAGATTTGGATTGTAGTTTCTTTACTCAGCATGCCAATAATTTACCCAGCCGGTACCATGAAGGTAGAAATTCCATTTAATTTTGGATAACTGGTATTCATAACGTTGAATGTTCAAAATCCGTAAGCGGTTTTTTAAATCAGCTAATTTAGTTTTCAGCAGCGTACTTGGGGATTTTTTAAGTTGCAAATCAGTGAGGAATCTAAGGAACAATGTAATATAATAAATCTACCTTTGGGGTCGATGATTGAATTTAGGAAGGTAAAGGAAAGGGAGTCTAACAAAAATGGCAACCCCTGCCCTTTTCGTATCTGAGCTAGAAAAATAAGAGATAGGGAATCTCTTGTGGTACAAACGATATGAATCGGCAGACCTCAAGTGCGTTTCCTGAACGCAAACGACATCTGCCTGTGATTTCAATGCAGCTCTCCAAAAAAAAGGGATCTTTTAAAAGGGGAATTGAGGCCATTGGTGTTAAGGGATATGATTTTAACCTCCATAATTGTTGACAGTAAAGCGTACCATAAATCTCTTATAACCTGAAAAGGAATAAATTGACATGGCAAAAACAGAAAATGGAAAACTCCAAGAAAAAAAAAAAGGCATAACATGTTGTAGAAGTACATAACAGAGTGAAACTATTCCTTCTGAGGCAGGAACAAGCGAATTGGGGAAAAGTCCCGTGAAGGTGTCCGGAAGAGTGGAGGAGAAAAAACAGTAAGGTGTGAAAACCTACAAAGTTTCACCAAAAGCAAGGGCACAGTGACAGTATTCAGAATATTAATCGTCAGCATATCAGTCATCTGTTGCTTGTTGTCTTCTGCCTTGTTTCTCTGACCACAGAGGGGATACCAGACTCGGCTTCTCCCTCCTTTTTCGTAATGGAGTATTGGCTGGAATAGTTAGCAGGCCCCATGATATCAATACATCTTGCACCATAGCTGGAGAGGTACAAATGACAGTAGTATCTTTGGATATGATTAACTTGACTGGAAATCCGCAGTGGTACGTGATGTTGTAGTATCGTAGAATTTTTGTATAGCAGGCAAATTGTCTAAGCATTGTGCCTGTGGATAGGTCAGGAAAAATGGAGTGATCTTTAAATCTATCCAGAAGAGGGACACCTTTACAAAGGGTCCTAAGAAGTTTGTCTTTAGTACGATAAAAGTGGATTTTTGCAATTACATCACGCGGAAGGGAGAGATATGTTTAGGCTTAGGGAGACTATGTATCCGGTCGACTGTTAGATCCAAAATAGAAGCTTCTTAAGGGCAATGGCCATTAGATCCTGTAGAAAGGGGAGAAGCATATCCAAAGCTATTGTTTCAGGGATTCCTCTAATTCGAATATTAGACCTGCGGCACCTATCCTCCAAGTCCAAAATTTTAGATGACCTCTGAACTTCATCTTCTAATGCTGAATGAGAGTCAATAAGGAGATGAGATGATGCAAATTCAGCCATTTTTTTTTTTTTCGATGTGGTCTGTTCTGGAGACCAAGGAAGTCTATCATCATTTCTTTAAAGTCATTTTGGAGATGTTCCCTGAAAGATGAAAATAGCTGGCGCAAGGTGTTTTCTGTGGACTCTGACTTGTCAGGGAAATCATGAGGCTCAGAATCCATTGATCCAGTGTGGGATGGAGTAGGAGACTGGGGAGGAAGACTAAGTGAACCTCTCAAAGAGCGGGATTGTGATGGAGGTTGTTGAAAAAATTAAGCGAGTTTGACCGTTTTTTTTGGGCTGATTTTTTAATGTACCGCCGATTGGGAGAGATAGATCCAAGGTACGATAGGCAGAAGAAATAGCTAGGGAATGTGGATATACTGTGCAAAAGTTTTTTTTTTTTTTATTTTATTTATTTTTTTATTATTTTCCCTTCTCCGTTTCTGTCAACTCCTTCGGCAACTTCTAACTTTATGATCTCTTGGATGACCGAACCAAAACAGACAGTCTTGGCGAGTAGACTAAATAAACTAGATTAAATAATAAGTCACCAGAAATGTTGAGTCAAAACTAAACAATCAAAAGTGGGCAAGTGGTGAGGGGTTGTAATGGCACCACGGCAGGCAAGTGGCTGACAGCTGTTACAGTATAATAGAAAAGCTAGTGTTGTTGCTGCAGGTTTCAATGCTGGAAGCTATAAGGTAATACAGGAATATTATTAACTCAGCAGGGGAGCCATCAGTGTGGCACCAGGCTGTTGGAGATAACTAAGAAAGAGGTATGTCAGTCTCCTAGATGAGAAGTAGCCTGAGGCAAGATGGCTCCGACCAGTCTAGGGAGCTGTGGCGAGAAAAATTTGCGGGCAAATGTAGTCAGAGGAATGCTGCAGTGAAGAGAGGGTTGCCTCCTATCTTTTTAAGCCTTTTCAAGCCTGATGTGCTAGGGCTTTAAACATGAGGGTCTGGAAAACCAGCACTGAGCTCAAGTGTCACCCAAGGGGCAGGAGGGAGACCAGACGGAGCTGCTGTGCTGTTACGCTGAATATGCAGGACTACGCTGCGATGGTTACGGGCACTCCGAGGGTGTCAGTAGTATTCACTGCGGTCGGTCCTGCGCTTGACCTCGGGTCCCGGACAATTCACGAGTCCCACGCTGAGAAGCTCTCTGGGGCTCAGAATAGAAGTGCTGGAACAGTCGGAGGGTAAGTCCCTGGAAGTGTGCCGCCACTCGTTCTCTACCCAATACGTCCGCGTCCCCGACGGGTCACTCAGTCCTCTCTCTGAATGCCACAATAACCTCTGTGGAGGTTCCTTGCTGCTTTAGAGATGGTCCGAGCTTAACTGCTGACTGATATAGGGCTTATGTTAGCTGCTGTGGGAGTCACTGTGCGGAGCTCCTGTACTATACGTCCACCATCGCTTGGCACCAAGCCACGTCCCCCCTGATTTTTCAGTTTGTCTGACTAAGCACTAGCATATCCAAAACGTTATCAAATATACTCAGGCTCTAAAAGGTATTATCCAACTTCTTCACTTCTCTATTAGTGATAGGAGGTGAAAGTAGTGCTGGAGAGTTTGTGTAAGGGAGGCAGAAGAATGGTGCTGCAGGGGAAGATAGGGTACGTTATGTACATATTTAATGTACACAATTAAATGTGAGTTGTCCAACTTCAGACACTGATGGCACATCACTAACATATTCCACTTATGTCATAAAGGAGTGGTTAACAGCAACCTAACCTATGATTTTTTTTTTTTTTAAATCAACTTGTAGTGTACATAAAAATAAAAAACACACACACACACACACACACACACACACACACACACACACTACTTAGTGCTGGCCCTAAAGAAAATATTACTGTAGCTCAAACAAGAGCTGCTTGAACACATACTAAAGGATTTCATTTAAAGCAAAGTCAAAATCGTTCCAGAACTTTTTATGAAATTCAGGGATAAACACATAACATTGTAGTGTATCTGGATTGAGAGCAGTACAGTATTGTTTTACACTCCAAACTTATGAACTAGAGTTCAGTCCATTCAGTTGGCCATACAAAACAAATATTTCCAAGCAGGATTGGCAATAAGACTATTGGTATCCGATTACTCGTACTCATTACTGCACAACTGAGAAGAGGTTTGTCAGATACGGGGACCACTTTTTTCGTTTCTTTGGGCAAGGCAAACTTACCAAACTGTTCCAGCTCGAAGGGACTGGGATACATAATTGGCTTTATCAATATCCTTTGTGAAGACAGCCGCAGCTAGACCATACATTGAGCTATTTGCTCGGTCAATGACATACTCAATGGTTTTAAATTTCAAAATTTGCATTACTGGTCCAAAAATCTGATAGGAGGATAAAGATGTTACAAGGACATGCATTACCAGTATATCTTATGATCAAAGTGTTGAAAATATCCACAAATGTAGGCTTATTTTTTACTGTAAATAACATTGCAAAGGCTATACTTACAGCTCAATGGCTGGACTAGACAATTGTTCCCCTAGTGGTGGGGTGTATGAGCTACTGCTCAGCAATTAGCTGCATCTGTATCTTTCCCAAGTAGTATATGGGCCAGTGTTACCTACTACTTTTTTTATATTATATATATATATATATATATATATATATTTTTTTTTTTACTACAGAGCGAAACTTTTGTATGTACATGCACACAGATGTATTATAGATCTACATTTAGTGCAAAGAAAGGGATTAGGTCCCAGTAAGCAAAATCCGTTTAACCTTTTCCAAAGCAAGCTTTCTAATCTTATAGGATAAGTGCCAAATCAAAACCCCGCACTAAATATATGGCTCCTAAAATTGCTGTAATACTGGCATCTGCACAGAGCCTTAACCTATCAAGCATGTTCAATATACTAGAACTAGTGTGAGGAGTAAAAGAAGAAAAAAATATATATATATATATCTACACACACATTCTCCATTCTATTAATACTGCCTGTAGCTGGTGATACAGTATTTAAAATATACACCTAAATCCATATTATTCCTGGAATCCCAATCCCTGGACTCAAAGTTTAACTGAGCAAAATCAAAAGAATTTTACCTCCTCTCTAGCAATGGTCATATTGTCAGACACATCTCCAAAAACTGTGGGTTGAATAAAATAGCCACGGTCAGCAGCAGGGTTCCCACCACACAGCAACTTCGCACCTTCTTGTTTTCCAGCTTTGATATAGCCCAAGATCTTTTTAAACTGCTCCTCATCCACCTAAAAGGGTAAAGTGTTAATTTTACTGAAAATCAGTACTACCTAGATTCAAAATGACTATTCTGAAGATTTTATATAAAATAAAAAAAAAATCTACATAACACCAATTTGTCTTCTACAAGATTTAGGGTTAGTACACAAGACCATGATATGGTACAAAATGCTATATAATAAAAGAAAATGGTAAACCGAAAAAGCGGACTACCCGAGGCAGATTTCTGCCTACTATATTTTATTATTGTCAGTATGCAAAACTCCTCAAGGAGGACATCTGAATTCCTTGTAGGCGCAGATAGTACTTGCCGATACTAGAGTTAAATCAACGTCCAAATCCACCGTGGGTTACAGAGTTCTGTATACAATCGATTCAGATTAGTCTTGTAAGGCCATGTTCACACGGCTTAAAATGGGCCGTATTTCGGTCCGTAATTATGCGCCGAAGTGCGCAAATTACGGGCTGAAAACGGCGTAGTCATTACGGTAATCCACAGTTCTCATAGAGAACTATGGATTACGTCTCCTCTCCCTGCTCGGTGAATCCGCCGGGCGGGGAGATAATACGCGCCGCTGGTAATGCAAGTCAATTACGGCGTAATTGTGGGGCGTAATTACGTCCCGCAGTTAAGCCGTGTGAACATAGCCTAAGGCTTCATACTAAGTCACCATCATGTGCCAGCCCAAAGTTACATTCATACCCTGCAGTTTGTTTCATATTTTCAGAGTGGTAAATCTGAATCAAAAGTGCAACAAAAGGCAAGTGAATGGGGTTTTTCAAATCCCTATTCTGAGGAAGTTTAAAAACCTAGAGCATGATTTTTTCTGTTTTGGCACAGATCTGAGTTAGATTAGATCCTTGGAATTGCAATGGAGGAAAACCACAGCCAAATTCACACATTACACATGAATTATGGATGGTTCCCAAGATACAATTTTCTGTGTGTAAACATTAAATAAAAGGTTCCAGTATTTGTAAATGTAAGGCAATGTTCTCACGACTTATTTTGGGATGGATTTCAGCCTGTATTTCGCGCCGTACTGTGGGAATTATGGGCTGAAATCCGTCCCAGTCATTACGGTAATACACAGTTCTCATAGAGAACTATGGATTCCGTCTCCTCTCCCCGCTCGCGAATTACAGCGAGTGGGGAGAAAGTGACATGTCAATTATCACGGCGGTATACGCGCCGTGGATAATGAATGTCTATGGGGCCGGCTAGCTGTCGGAACCCCGCCCCCGCTCCGGAGCACACGCCGTAATTGTGGGCGAAATCTGTCCCACAATTACGCTGTGAATAAGCCATGTGAACATAGCCAAGGGCTGGATACCTTCACTAAATATTTAGATTTCATTAATGCCACATTAAAATAATCTTGTAGGTGGTGCTGGAGTGATAGAGAAGTAGCATCCCTTAAAGGGGTTTTCCCACAAACTAATATGCTCTGCACAGGACAACCGCAGCTAGCGGATAACATTTTCTTTGTAGCAGTTTTTATTTTCTGATTGTAGATTTTTAGTATTTTAGTTGTCTGTTTAGGATTATGGGGGCGGCCATCTTACCTGAGCAGCTTTTAACAGCATTTAGAGAGATGCTTTACAGCAGCTTCATGGATATAGGAGCATGTGAACAGGAGCAGACCCACTGACTTATTACAGTTTTCTAGGAATGCTCTGTGACCTGGGAAAAAGCCAATGTACAGGTGTGGGGGAAGAGGGGAGCTGTGACTATCTCCTATTGTAAATGGTGGATTCTGTGTAATCTATACACAATGGTGTCCCATTCAGTGTAATCCTGCCTGTGCTGAAAATGAAGCGACTGCTGCCAAGTTTTCTCTACAAAACAGGAAGTGTCAAACTGCATGATATCAGGATGGCTTAAAAATAGTCATACGGGGTAAAAAACAAAAACAAAACAAATCACATCAACGTGTAAAGGTATGTTTACACAACGTATTGCGGCACGTACTGTGTACACTGGGTGTTTTAGAAGTATGCGCTAGTTAGCATGTACGTCTAAAACACCGACAGCCGGCTCCTATTACGGGCCGGGAAGAAATGACATCTGCTTTCCGTGCCACGTATTACACACCGGGGAAAACATTAGGCAGTCATAGCTCTCAAGGAGACCTATGAATTACTGTAATTGCGAGGCGTATTTCGGGCGTATTGTAGTGCAATTACTCGCCACAGATACGTGTGTGAATATACCTGAACACAGAAACATGAGGTAAACTATAAGTCGTTTTCTGCAGATACATTCCATTTAAACTAAGCTAGTAATTCCAAGCTAGTCTCCCATTTGCAGACAGATTTTTAATGGGTCAAATGTCACTTTAAAAAAAAGAGAAGAGTGCCAATTACAATAGGTAGCACTCAACCACTTATTCTTCCTAGAGCTTATTTAAATATTTCCCTCCACCTTCACGTTGCAGATTCTCAAGGAGAAACCTTACCCCTTTATAGTAAAGAGTTGTCTAGTTTATTTAAATATAAAATGAGATACTGCGGTCCAATAAAAAGAGGAAAAAAATAAATAAAATAAACACCTCTATTCCAGCACTGGCCCTGCATGGTCTTCCATTTTCTTCGTGTCTCTGGTTGAACATGCAGTGATCGCTGCAGAGGTCATATGTCACTTCCTTGAATCACTGTTCAGATGTGAACAGCTCCAAACAGTGATGTAGGAGAGTGGTATGTGATGGAAATGAAGTCGAGGAAGTAGGTCCGAGTTGTTTAAATTTTTTTTTTTTTAAAAACCCAAACAAAGCAGCAGCAAGATCTTAAATTGTTGAAAAAAGAAAATGGACAATGCTGCATTAAACTAGTGCGACTAAATGTTTAAAGTTGTTGTGTAGACACAATCCGTGGATAACAAAAACTAAAAATAAATAAATCCATTGAATACCTTTATGGCATGGATGCAGATTCTGGCGTGGATTAAGTGTGGACTGCCTCAAAATCAGTGTCCATTCCAACTGCCTCATCTCATTACTTCCAATGTAAAATCAACATTGTTGTTCATAAGACACAGATTTTTTTTTTCCAACATAGATTTATTTTCATTTTTGGAAATGTTCAGTATTGAAAAAACAAAAACAAAAAAAACTGGCAAGTCAATTCTTAAGGTGGATTCTGCACTGAAAAGTGTGGTAAGGATTGGAAGCGGATCCGAGACTAAAATCCGCTTGGCAGAATATTGTCCCAATAAGGTAAAAAAAAAATCCGCGCTTAAAAACTGCCTTGGAAATCCTCTTCTAAAATTTCAGACGAAGATTCAATCCCCAAATCAGTCATGTGAATGTACCCATGCAAAATCCAGTTTAAAGCACCATTCCCCACCCGTCCATCTGTTCTCACCTGGGGTCCTTGTTCAGTTTTGAAGTCAAACGGGTTCCCCACAATTCTGTTCTTTGCACGGTGGACACTTCTCTCTACAAATGCATTGTAGATATCCTCCTGAACATACGTGCGAGACCCTGCACAGCAGCACTGTCCTTGGTTAAAGAACAGGGCAAAATGGGCTTGTTCCACAGCCCAGTCCACTATGCAGTTATAAAAAACAAACAAAAAAAAAAAAAAAAAAAAAAACACATTTTGAAAGAGCCTGGTTTACATTGTATGAATACAAACAGGTAATGTGATGTGTAAATAAAACACTCATGTAATAAAAAGTTTTTTTATCTTTCTAAATAAAATAATATTCTATAAGGTGTACACATGCGGTCAACAAAGGAACATTTTTGTTTTTCTATCCAGATGTTAAATATCTGTACAGACCGATAAGTGAGAATCAGGGCTGTGGAGTTGGAGTCTATTTTGCAGGAGTCAGAGTCGTCATAAAATGGACCGACTCAGACTCCCAAAATATATAATGTTGGTCAAGTTAGTTCGATGCAGTGCAAAGAGCAAGAGGAATTGGGTCCGGCCAGTGCTACTGCGCCCATATCTTCAGCCTCCTCACATGAGGAGTGTAATTGATGACATGGAGCAGACAAAGTGCTGCCCCAGGGGAGAAGATTCTGCTCCCATGGCAAACAGATTTCAGCAAAATTTTTCACCTGTTTTCAAGGTACTTCACAGAAAGAATACTAGGTTTAATTATGAGCCGGAGAACTACAAAAAATCACTGGAATTGAAACGCCAAGCTCTAAATCTAAAATCTACCTTTTATTAAATTACCAATAAAATACTTACAAAATTATCACACCCAAAAAAAACCCGCCGAATTGAGGACGCCGTGAGATCCTAAGCGGGACGCAGAGCATCATATGAGCTCTAACACGAGCGTCCGGTCGCCTTGACAGCAGTACACAGACGCATGCGCTATAGGAATGAGAGAACGCCGTAAGATCGTGGGCGAGCACGGTGAGTTTTACCACTTTAGGGCGGGCTATTTAAGGGAGGACTCTTACCTTAGTTAGATTGTCATCAAGCTTCAGGGGGCAAACATCCCTGCCGATTACTTTGTGCATATCACTGCCAATTCCCCTGATGAACCCAGCTCTATCATACTGGGGGAAACGCGTCGGGAAAAGGAAGATTATGGAGTGACATCTAAGGTCGTATTTTCTGATTTGACATTAATGCGATCTTCTTACTAGGATCTTTCTCATCAGTAGACCTAGATTATTTTGGATGGTACTAAATTCTTAGTCAGACCAATTACATATGGGTTCTGATTGAGCATGAACCTTAGATTTGCATAATTATGTTTTGCATGTGCTTCTATGGTGATGATAAATATGTATCCCTGCTAACAATAGTTATATATGAAGCACACTACTGCCTGTTTCAAGTAGAGATGTGAAATATTTGCTTCTTGAGGAGACATTTACATCCGAGATAGGTCAGGGATAGGACAGGTAATCTGATAGGGCGAGCCTCCTTACCGTGGGGCCGTCCTTTTCGGGACGACTACCCGACCTGTCCACAGGATATTGTAGGGTCTATTGAGGGAAAGACATATAGATATATCTATTGATATTTTGTAATTTAGGTAGTGGTTTTTGTTTTTTTGGGTGTGATAATTTTGTAAGTATTTTATTGGTAATTTAATAAAAGGTAGATTTTAGAGTTCGAGCTTGGTGTTTCAATTCCAGTGAACTGACTGTGGCTGAGGCAATTCCATTATACCCCGACATTGTTAGAGATGTTGCCCCTGTGGTCACCGCTTTGCCCCAACCCAAGTTAGTGTAGAGAGGCTGTTCTCTATCCTGGAAATAATGAGATCAGATGTGAGGTCATGTATGCAGGATCTGATGGAGGCAATACTATTTCTCAGAACAAATTCAGATACTTCATAAATGTTCCTGCAGTGTTTTGCATATTTACAATTTTTTTTGTGTCCTAAAGTCATATCCAATAAATATATTTTACACTGACAAGCAAAATAGTAACAATGGTTTGAACTTGTGACTTTCAGGCTCCATATCTCACCATCCACTACAGCTTTGTACATGAGGCTACTGTAATTTTATATACAGACATCTTAAATCTTTTACATAAATGTGACTTATTTAGCATCTGCTTAGTTCTGCAGATTCTTTCCTATAACTGCATTGTTACTGTTTTGCTCCTAAAAATCAAAATGTTAATTTTTATTATTTTGTTAGTATTCGGGAAATCCACCTTTGGTTTTCAATACTGCCTGAATCCTTCTGGGCTCTGAATCAGAGCACATCTTGACCAAATCCGATCCCAGGTCTCTTCTTCACATTCCCAATGTTGGTGCAGACTGGACTTGGATACAAATACAGCTTTTTCTTCAACTCTACCCACAAGTGTTCAAAATATCAAAACATTGTTACTCTTTAGCTTGTCAGTTTCTGTTCTACCTAAATAGCTTGATTATTGTATCATAAGGTGATTAACAGCCTGATGTTACCATTTTACTACAGTAAAGTTATCACTTAAACATGTGCCGTGTATGAGGGAGTCGGGAGTCGGAGGTTTGGGAAATTGAGGAGTCTGAGTCGGGGCTTCGGCTTGCCGACTCCACAGCCCTGGTGAGAATGTACTAAAATGGTGTCCATTGAACGCAATCTTCTGAGAGTTAAATGCATAAGCATCAAATTTCTCTCTGGTTCCCATGGTTTATGTTTATAACTTGATACAAGTTGAAAACTCTTGAAGAAATGATGCCCCTCATTTTAGGTTAGAGAACAGGTCGCCTCTATCATTTTAGTAATTACTTGTACTCCCTATGAAACAAAACTGTTGCAGCATCTCTTAAAGATACGGCGCAATGCACAATGTTGTTACTCCTCGAAAAGTACATACTAGGGTATATTCACACGACAGCTTTCAGATCCGTTTTTGGATCTATTTTTCGGACCCAAACTGGATAAAAAAAAAAAACAAAACAAAAAAAACACGTATCTAACAATGTGCAGTTTGATTTACATTGGTTTCAATGTAAAACATGCATCACCATTCAGACGAGTGATCGCCGATGAGTTTACTTGCTTCTTTTTGATGCGCTTTTCGGATCCGTTTTAAGCATTGACATGTCATTTCGAAATCCCTGTAGGAAACAATGGAGTGCGCTTTAGGAGCCCGAAAAACAGATCCAAAAGCGCAACATACTTTTGGGTACGTTTTGGATGCGCTTTTCATACGAAAGCGCATCTGAAGAACGCATTGGATTAAAATTTGAAGTTAGAGTGTAATACGGTAAATCAGCCCTTAGAGGTCTCATTTGATCTAGAACTGTTTTTATTAAGTTTTTAGTAATAAATTTATTCATGTTTTAGATAGTTTATTATAGAATGTTGAGTGGTTTTAGTATACTAAACCACTCAACATTCTATAATAAACTAAAACATGAATACATTAAAAACTTCTAGAAACACCCATTCTATACTAAAAAAACTGCCTTTATATCGTTCAATACATATAAAAAGTGATTTAGAACATTAAACACATGTAAAATGTTGTTAGCTCCCCCTATTGGGCTTCCTCTTACACTACCACCTAACCACTTTCCACTCTAAGTGAAAATGTAGGTCATTAGGTTACTAACGTTCAAACAGTTCTTCTAGATCAAATGAGACCTCTGGGGCCGATTTAGTAAATAACACTAAAGATTCTACCTTTTCAAACTACAACCTCTGTGGATGGTATAATCTGTGAATCTTTGCCTGCATTTTATCTAGTATATACTGTGTGTATATATATATATATATATATATATATGTATCCGAAAAACACATCCAAAACCACATCTGCGTTTTTGGATGCGTTTTTGGATACGTTTTTGGATGCAGTTCTCAATGCGTTTTTCTTCTGGTGAAAAACGGATCCAAAACGTCGTGTGAACATACCCTAAAACTGACAAGTAGTGTTGCCATTCCCCTCATCAATGGGGTGTGATGTTACACACCGATACTGTTCAACTGAAGCCATAAGTATTGCAGTGTAAGCAGGGCCGGGACAAGGCATTTTGGTGCCCTAGGCGAGTACAGCCAATGGCGCCCCCCGCTCTCAAAAAAATACCCCCCACACACACACACACACACTAATTCCTCTCACCCCTGCGCCAGGTCCTGCCACTAATTTTCTGCATATTCCACATAGCTCCCGTCCATCTCCTCAGCAGTCACTGCACAATGAAAATCAGCCCTGACAAATTTGCATTTTCAAAACCGCTCCCCTCCTTTATGACAGTGTAATCCCATAAATAACCGTCACTAAATAATCCCCCGGGATACAGGGACCCAAATCTACTAGACGAATGATTGTTACTAAAAAACCCTCCTACAAACCAGGACCCAAACTATTACACTTAAGGCTCAAATAATTCGGGCCAGCCCCTGACCGAACGCGACCCCCACATGTGACTATCAGCTGTACACAGGCTCTGATTACAATATACCACCGCCATACAGTGCCCATATAGTGGGAATACTAGTTGTATGAGGCTCTGCAGACATATAAGTGATTACCCTGCGTTTTCATTTAGTAACTCACTGGGGACGTCTTTTTCTGATCACGCCGTTCCCTTTCCCTTTTCTTCTCCATCCGGGCCACACCGTCATGCTGATTGCTCCCGGCCAATACTCGTCCCTAGGATTGGACACAAATATCTTAGGGTCCTCACATTTCCAGTAACTCCTTAATTATAGGTATATAAGTCCCCTCAGTCAGGCAGGTATATAGATATTGTCCCCTTAGACAGGTAGGTATATAAATATAGGGGCACTCAGGCAGGTATATAGCTAGGGGCTCAGGCAAATATATAGCTAAGGGTTCAGGCAGGCGTATGGGGGCGACAGGCAGGCGTTTATGGGCCACAGGCAGGTGTATAGGGGGCCACAGGCAGGCGTATAGGGGGCCACAGGCAGGCGTATAGGGGGCCGCAGGCAGGTATTATATGGGGGCCGCAGGCAGGTATGAGAGGGGCGCCCCAGGCAGGCAGTGTCGGTGGCCACAGGCAGGACTTATAGGAGGCCGCAGGCAGCATATAGGGGGCCGCAGGCAGGCATTATAGGGGGCCGCAGGCAGGCATTATAGGGGGCCGCAGGCAGGCATTATAAGGGGCCGCAGGCAGGCATTATAGGGGGCCGCAGACAGGTAGTATAGGGGGCCGCAGGCAGGCAAATTATAGGGGGGCCGCAGGCAGGCATAAAAGGGGGCCGCAGCAGGCATTAATAGGAGCCGCACAGGCGGATATGGGGGCCACAGGCAGGGATATGGGGGCCACAGGCAGACTATAGGGGGCCACAGGCAGATTATTGGGGGCCACAGTCAGAATATAGGGGGCCACAGGCAGAATATAGGGGGCCACAGGCAGGCATTTAAAAACAACATTAATACTTACCCAATTCCCGGGTGCGCGCACCTCTTCTGTCCTCTTCAGTCCCGTGCTCCTCCGGCAGCTCCTCAGGCGCACAGCCTGTGACGCGCCGTGCGCCCGAGGAGAGGCAGCGTCGCGATGGACATCACCGTCATTGCGACGCGTGCCCGGCTGAAGGCGCACGGGGCCGCGACGGGTCCTCAGCGCTGTGAGGACCCGACGGCCCCGCTGTGTCGGCCCTGCAGCTCACCGGAGGATCCAGCGATCCTCCGGGGAGCGGGCCCGACATTGTCTGCGGGGCAGGGAGCGCTTGCTCTCTGCTCCGCAGAAGCGGTCACAGAGACCGCCGGCGCTTCAGGCCCACGGCAGCGGGCTGGAGGCCGGCGAGGGTCGGGGCCCTGACTGCGCCCCTTAGGGATAGGCTGAGGTAGGCGCCCTAGGCGGTCGCCTACCTTAGCCTACCCGTCGTCCCGGCCCTGAGTGTAAGGATATACCCCAACTTGAGTAAGGGTGCTTTCACACAGTGCGTTTTTGATGCAACAATGTATATCATTAATTGCTGTGCCTTCCTGCACAAAAAACGCATCAAAAGCGCGGCAAAAACGCACCGTGTGAAAGCACCCTAAAGCTGTAGCACTGTATTGAAGTCATTGCAGTCCATGTGGGGCAGCGACATCTGCTTTTGTGGCTAAGCTGCAGTACAAGACAAGTGCACAAGATAGAGGAATACAGGTAGTAAATGTAAAAGGCCACTGTCCTTTTATGCTGCAAATTGGTGGGTTCACAACCACAACTATGAAATGTTGTTAGCTAAAGTGTCAATGTCATTTGAGCTTCCACATTGCTCTGTTCTCGGTTAACGCTGCAAAATTCTGAATTAAAATTATATTTTGAATTCAGAGACCTGTTAAGAAAAAAAAAACAAAAAAAAACAGTAAATCATTTGAAAATTATTTATTCTGTAAACGAACTGAAGAAAATTGTAGAAGATCATTCAAAAAAGATTCTTTAAACCATTAACTGCCAAGGTCACATATCATAAAATGATTGCCTCTATGCACGATGGCCTCACAGAGAACGCAGTAGAGATCAGGATTTGGCAACTAGATCTTAATCACCCAACCCTTTTGTTCTAAGGGAAATGAGCAGCAGGTAGAGGAGGATGAAAGTATTTTACTCCTCTTTCCCCAGGCCGAAAAAAATGAACGCTTGGCCGAGGATGCATGTGAAAGATCTTGGGGAGTGATCGCTTTATCTGCAACATGGAATTATCACAAAAAATAAATCTGGACAAGCACTAATCCTGATTAATAATTCAACTATGAATGGATCTGTGTAGAAATTGAATATAATCAAGTAGCACTTTTCAATATATGCAGAGTGAAGCCAGACACTTACAGTCCGCATCTGAGAATATGATGTTAGGGCTCTTTCCACCAAGCTCAAGGGTTACTTTCTTCAGGTTGGACTTCCCAGCTGCCTGCTGGATTAAACGGCCCACCTACAGTAGAGAATTATACACAGGTCACTTACTCTATTTGCCATTTTTTTTACCTATTGAAAAGAAACAATTTGACCATCTGCAAGCTATGGCTGCGGTTGCTAGGTTAACCTAAACACAGATAACGCATTCAGTTTGTTAATGGATACAGATAATCGAGAACTGCACGGTTCCTGGAATTCTGCATATATCCATACTGGTCAATATCATGTAAACACTAGTGTTAGGATTGACATAGCAAATTGTATCTATTCAGCCTATATGCACGTCAGGTGCTGTATATATTTTGTTTCTTTTTATAAATTGTACTGACACTTAATTCAGTCATACATCCGGAGTTTTCTCTTCTCCTTAAAGAGAGGAAGGAAAGTGATTTTCCGAAACGTTGCAGCTGTGCGCAACATGGAGCGTCTTGCTCCTTACCAGTCAGCTCGTAAAAGATTGCATGTCACTAAAAAGTGAAATTCTTGGACTGTAAGGAAAACAACTACAGCTAAGTACTGACTTTTAAACTACTTGTAGAACGATGATTTGGGATGGAAAGGCATACAGCCATAATTGATATTCTGTACATTCAGTAAAAGCACAAAGATTTTAAATGCAAACGTGTTTCAGTCTTTTTGTTGCCATTTGTATTGACATAGCAAATGACATAACTGAAACAAGGAACAAACACCACACACCTGGCTCCAAGTTCAAACTATTTTTACCCATTACACCTGGACCCTATATAAATAATTACAGTCAGACTTTAAAGACTCTCTATTGGCAAACACTAGATTCTATTAGGATAAGGACAAAATAGGAATATAGAACCACTATTCTCCTGTCATACACAGTCCATTTCTGTGTTTTCAGTATGGTGTAATCCCTTCCCTCCCTTTTTTGTTCTCTTTCTCACTGACGAGTCCAATTAATGGACGAAACGCATATGTGTTTATATTTTTGTTCACCGGGTGAGAGGTAGGGTTATATTGTGGAGTCGTCCTTCTCAGGGCATCCGCTCCGCTTAGGGTCAGTTTCCTTTTAGGGATTTAACAAGGTGAGAAATTGTATCCAATTATTGTCTGGCAGAAATTGTTTTAGGCCCAGCTGGATATTATCACCTTTACTGAAGAATCATTTGGACCATACCAGAACGGATCACGGATTTTGGCGAGTCCTATTTTGACCCCATCATTATTATATGTTTTTTGAGGAGTGTTTCTGTATGTATATTATCAGTATTTAATTAAAAGTTATGTATTAGGATTTTTGTTTTGACACTAGGTTAACTAATTTTTCTGCCGTGATTTCAAAATAGGAATATGCAGAAATGCTAGGCAAAACAGTGTAGATCTGTTGAATAAAAAAAACTAGAACATTATGGAAAGTTTTGCTTTACATAAAATCTAGATTTGAACCACATGAAGACTAAATACCCAGTACGGTAGAACACATTTCGTATAAATGAAAGCATTTACATTTCTATCCCATATTGAGTCCATGCAAGCAGGTTACCTCCCCTCTGCATCCTGTTGACGTGCACATCGCATTACAATTCTTAACAAATGTTAGAGGTTAACAACCACAAGTGATAAGAAACCCTGTAAAAGGCTCAAAGGATAACAGGATTGTCCTCAATTATAAAAAAAAAGCCTTGGCCAAATCCCATTTTACAGCTGCTCTTAAAATCCTCACGAACTTAAGTAGCTTCTGCATTATAGGTAAATACAACATGGAACAAATTAACTGTTCGCACAACATGCTTAAGCTTGTAAGTCTGCGAAAGAAATGCAAAGTAATTGTTCAGTTCACAAAACTTAAGAGATACAGTAAGGCCTTGTACAGGCAAGCCCGAGCAGAGAACATACCCACATTTCCACTTTCATTACTATTTTGGCACAAATCAATTCTGCCATACCAAAACTGAAGCAACACCGTAAATCATGATTAATACAAAAATGAATTACAACTAAAAAAAAAAGCTTCTCAAACCTGATGAAATATACACTGTCCCATAGAGTGCCAATGAATCTCTAAATAAATTTAAAAATACATAATATAGTACAAGTGAAAACATGATCGAAATTTGTACTTAACCAAGAGTCACAAAAGGCAATAATATGGGAGCATGCAACCCAACACATATTTCACCAGTTCTTTAAGGGGTATCAATACACCTTGAAAATTCCCATGTGATTGCCTTTTGTGACTCTTGGTTAAGTATTGATTTCTATCATGTTTTCACTTGTACTATATTATGTATTTTTGTAATTGTTATCTAAATTTATTTAGTGATTCATGGGAACTATGTGACTGTGTATATTTCAACACTGGGTTTGAGAAGAATCTTTTTTAACCAATTTGTCTTTGTATTTACTGAGATGGCAATAAAAATAGATTTTTAATCATGATTTACTGCGTTAGTTTAGTTTTGATATGGTTGTAAATTCTGGTACCTAATGCAGTCACTACACACATATATATATTTGTAATCACGTGTTAATGGATAGGTTTACAAATCAATGGCAAGACCATAAAGATTTGCTTTTTATAAAATATTAGTTCAGTTAAAGGGGCTTTCTCACCATGCAGTTTCACAGAGCCACAGCCAGCTTTAGACTCGCACTTTCTGGTCAGGCTGTGGGTGAGTCTATAGCAGTGATTGAACCAGCTCTGCTGTTCCTAGCTATTCCTGTTACAGTGATAGGCATGCTGGAGATTTATAAAATGAAGTACACAAGACTGCAGAGCTCTAAAGGATGAAAGCTCTCATTTAGTTAATTAAGACTCCATTGCTAGAGAATACTCTGCAGGAAGTGACTCACCATGGTCAGAACTTGTATACTCTAAGGAGACAAAATCTTTATCTCCTGACCAAAGCAAAATCAAAAGAGCAATGTATCTGGTAATAGTCTTCATCTCTCTTTAGCTAGTCATTGCATTGAGAAAAACCCTTTAAGGAAAAAATGTTCACTTAATCTATTCCATGATATGCGACAGCAATTTTACCTCTGTAGAGCCGGTGAAAGCAACTTTATCCACATCCATGTGAGAAGAAAGAGCAGCACCTGCTGTGGGACCCATGCCAGGTAGGATATTAACCACACCTGGTGGGAACCCAGCCTGAGGAGAAGATACAAGAAGTTACTTTGTAATGTTTTTAACAGTGGCTGTGTGCAGGAACCCCTCATTACCTCTATTAGCTGCAAATAAATATGATCTTATGCACACTGCAACTAGGACAATCTAGGGCTAAAGTAGCCTTCTTCTTCCATTACCCCAGACCAAGAGATGTAATACTTGGTCTGAGGGAAAGGGTTACAGTATGATGACCAACAACAGCTGGCATCTCTGGCTAATCCTCTGACCATACAAACAAGCTGTATCAGAACCTGTTAATTGGTTCAACAAGTACATCTAATCAAATTTGACTTCTATATTGCAAACCCCTATCAGGCTGCAATTTGCAGCCTAGAGAAAATGTGCTTTTAGCAGCAATCATTGCTCTTGCACACTTGAGAAAAAGGATCTTAAAGTAATATGAAATCTATGGTCTGTTATGTATTTCTATGGTGGTACAATCCTTTTAAATACAATGTACATGTCCAATGTCTGCCTCCCCCAAATCAGTCAGGGGGGTGGGGGGGGGGGGGAGAAGAGCCCTTACCCCACACACAAGATAGTTGGATGGTTCTGCTGAAATAAGAAGTTTTAGCTGTCTTTGGTCTTATTGTATACAGGAACAGGAAGGAATCTATACCCAACAGAAAAGTTACCTCCTTCACCAAGCTGGCAACATGTAGAGCAGTGAGGGGTGTCTGCTCAGCAACCTTCATGACAATTACATTCCCAGTTGCCAGTGCAGGGCCAAACTTCCAGGCAAGCATGAGAAGAGGGAAATTCCACTGCAAGAAAGCAGATAAATTAGTTGCACTAAGTGAATAAAGGTAGCATTTCCACATCTGCTTGCATGATGTATATAAAAAAGGATGTTGTAGTTCAATATATATTATAAGGGATTTCTAACTTAATTACCAAGCAGGTTACAAGCTATCTGTGCAATAAGACAGAAACCAGGGAAAGCCTACCGGTATGATCTGTGCACAAACTCCCACTGGTTCATGTCTGGTGTAGGTGAAATAGTCTCCATCAATTGGGATGGTTTTTCCATGCCATTTGTCAGCCCACCCAGCATAGTATCTAAATAAAAAAAAGACATTAGACTGGGGACAAATCTGTTCTGTTATAGGTTTGCTGTCCTATGAATTTTGTCATCATCATCATCATCATCATCATCAATATTTTGGCTGCATTAAGTAGAACGTAAATAGGATGCAAACCAACCATTCAACAAAATGATCGAAACAACAATTAAAGGAGTATTCTCACTTCATTGATAAGCTAGTAAATAACGACTACTACCAAATACATAGCTGTTCTGATTTTGCTTCTCTTCAGAGTTCAAAGTAGCTCTTAACTCCAACTTTTGCGCACAAGTTTCCCTAGTTACCAGCCACCACTGTGTGCTCACAGGCCAAAGTAGTGGTCAGCACGAGTACTCACTTCCTTCTCTGTTCCTTATCTTAAAATACAGGAGTCTGTTTATTGATTGACAAACTTTAACCCTTAAGAGCTCTGTAGCCATGTGCACTACAGTTCACAAACCTCCAGTATTCATCTCCCTGTAACAGGCTCAGCTATGAACAACCTCCCAGGAAGTGCGAGACTGAAGCTGCCTGCGACTTTGTAAAACATGATGTGATAATCCCTTTAACCTAAACATACCAAGATGATAGGGAACATACGTGGATATTTCCCTTTTTGTTAGTAATCCAATTATTCAATTTAGATTACAATAAAATTGAGACACTATACACAGGATATGTTGAAGTGGAAGCTTCTATTTGTACCTCAAGTAACAATCATATAAAGTACTAAGCAGTTGTGAAAGTCTGAAACCGAACAATAAGCTATATCTTTCTCTCAAGAGACAGAGACATCACACATATATACATAAAGAAGTGCATACAACTTTTACGGGAGATATGTACATATTGCAACATGCATGTCTATTTAACAGCAAGATCATACATTAGCCTAAGGCCATGTTCACACGGCTTAAAATGGGCCGCATTTCGGTCCCTAATTACGCGCCGAAGTGCGGCAATTACGGGCCGAAAACGGCCCATTCATTACGGTAATGCACAGTTCTCATAGAGAACTATGGATTACGTCTCCTCTCCCCGCCCGGCGGGGAGATAATTGACATGTCACTTTCTAGCGGCGTATACGCGCCGCTAGCAGTGATTGTCTATGGGCCGGCGACGTGCCGGCCCCCTGCTCAGTCCCCCGCTCCCGCCCCTGTCCACACGGCGTAATTGCGGGGCGAAATTACGCCCGCAGTTAAGCTGTGTGAACCTAGCCTAAGGCTCTGTTGTAGAAGGAATATTTAGCAATACATATTAGGCCTCGTTCACACGGCTTATTTTGCCGCGGATTGGCGCCGTACTGCGCGCCAGATTTGTGCTGCAGTACGGCGCCAATCCGTCCCTGTCATTACGGTAATCCACTGCTCTCATAGAGAACAGTGGATTCCGTCGCTCCTCCCCGCTCGGCAAATCCGCCGGGCGGGGAGAAAGTGACATGCACATTATCCAGGCGCAATACGCGCCGTGGATAATGCAAGTCTATGGGGCCAGGGAGCGGCGCCCCCGCCGCGCTCCGGCACCGCCCCCGTCCCTTATTCACAGCGGATTTGAGAGCCGGATTGCGCTCACAAATCCGTCGGGAATAAGCCGTGTGAACACGGCCTTACAGTTACTACACTTAAGATCTCTACATAACAACTGAATCAGTTTCCAAAAAAGGCTTTTACCTCAAACATTTCAGTACAAGATCCAGATCCACTGCATAGGATATGGCATAGGGCTTCCCATTGTCCAAAGTCTCTAAATTCTTAATGGGAAAAATAAAATACATAAATAGTTAGAGATCCATAACATATCAAACCACAGTAACACAAATAATTTATTTTAAACCATTACGTATACTTACAGCTAGTATGGCCCGGTCCCTCTCAATAAGATCCGCCAGTCTATTTAGCAGGACTCCTCTTTGTGAGGCGTCCATTCTCCTCCATGGTGATCCCAGTTTAAAGGCTTCTCGTGCAGCTTTCACCGCCTTGTCAACATCCACCTATGAAAGACCATCACCATGAGCATTTAAAAGTAGTGCAAGCATACATTTGAACACAGTTTATGGCACTAAATTACACAAAAACAGAATCTGGTTTGTGCCGACATGAAACCAGAACAGGGTACATTTACAGACTTAAACTTTAAATAAAAAAGTGTTGTCCAGTTAATCTAAAAAGTAAATTTAAATTACTTTTGCCAGTAAAATACTTTGTTTACTAGTTTGGAAAAGACACAGGTCCATTGAGCCCAACCTATAACCGTTCAGAATTGGTACAGAGAAAGGCAATTCCTCCTAGGAGGCAGATACCAATTGTCCCACACAAGAGGAAAAATTCCCTCCCAACTATGACAATCAGAATAATCCCTGGATCAACATTCTATCTCCAAAATCTAGTAACCGTAACCTGCGAGATTATATTTTTCCAGAAAGGTATCTAAACCCTTCTTGAACTTCAATGAATCCACCATCACAACCTCTTATGGTAGCAAGATTCCGTAGTGTCACCGCTCTTACAGTAAGAAATCCCCATCTGTGATGCCGCATTTTGGCACTGCAGGCCAAGTTATAAAAAGCTCATACAAGAGATCCGTATACTGTCCTCTCGCATATTTTTACATGGTCATTAAACCCTTCCTGTCGGCTGGTCATAATAATATGGCTCTATTTTTTTTCCTCCTTGCCTTCTCAAAGCCATAACTTTTTTATTTTTCTATCTACATCGACATATGAGGGCTTTTATTTTGCAGGACAAGATGTTCTTTCTAATGGGGTCATTCATTGTGCTAACGAATATACTGGGAAACTGCAAAAAAAAAAAAAAGTTCTAAGTGGGACAAAATATGAAAAAAAACAAACACACACAAATGTACTTGCGGCATGTTTGCGGGTGTTTTGCAGTTACGGCATTGAATCTTCAGTGAAAATGTTGCGTTCTGTATTCAGCAGGTTGACTCCGAGAATACCAAACATGTACAGTTTTTGTAATGTCTTAGTACCGGAAAAAATTCCAAACATCTATCTTTGATGATTTGCGCCATCATTTTCTGCGACCAATAACTTTTTTTGTACTAACACCTATGGATATGAGTGAGGAGGCATTATTTGCAGGCAGAAGTGTACTTTTTATTGCTACTAGTATGGAATACATGCAACTTTTTTGATTCAATTATTCCAATTTTTATGGGATGTGAAGGACTAAAAAACCCCGCAATTTTGGCATTTGGAATTTCTTTTCTTCTACGGTGTTCAGTGAATGGGATAAATGTTGTATTTTAGTAGATCGGACTATTTGGGTTGCGTGATACCAAATGTGTAACCTTTTTATTTGATTTTTTTTATAAAATGGCAACAAAGATGATTTGAACTTTCGATTTTTTTTTTTTTTTTTTTACTTTAACTTGGAGTTCCCTTTGGGTGCTTCACCACTAGGGGGTGCAATAGCTTCTACAACCTAATGCATTGTAGAGAAAATGTATTATATGGTGGTTTCCCCACTTATTGCCTGGGGCACAAAGTAGTGAAACCAAAAACATGGCAGCGATGGAAGCCTTCACAAGGCTTTCAGCTGCCATGTTCACCGATCAGAACTCGCGATTTCACCACGGGGCTGCGCTGCACGGGTTCTCACTCAGACACTGTGGCCATCTTTGCCGCGGTGGCGAAGGGGTTAAATGCCTCCCCGCACTGTAACCTCCGTGTGTTAGCTGCTTATCGGCATTATGACATACACATACATCATATGTCGGTAAGGGGTTAAATTGCCCGCGCCAGTTCTCCACCCCCACCCCCCAAACAGAATAACCTAGATAGCCTATCTTAGTACTGCAAACACCCTTCCCTTAACTAGCATAGTTGCCCTCTGCAATGCTGGCTCTCCCTGGCCTTCTGTCCTCTTCTAAACCGGACATCACCAGTGCAGCTGCTGATTGGATACAGCAGTCATGTGGGATGGTGGAAGAACCTCATTGTGTATATTCAGTGAAATCTTAAGTGTAATTAGTGATTACAAACTGTCCTGATGCATTCTGTTTGGCCACAAAATGCTGCTGCTTTGAAAGCCCAACTTATGTGTAAAGTAAGCTAAGACATGCGACTGAGAGGAAGTCAAGTAGCAGCCATTTTAGAGAGTGACAGTTGGAACCGAGTGATCACACAGAGCATGGTTTTGGCCTAGTTACCCTGCTTTCATGGAGTCACTAGTTGTGGCTTGGTCCTGCTGGGAGAGAAGAGACCGGCCTGCTGTGTTGTTGCTGTCTGTGTGGAAGGCTCGGACACGGAATGGACATTGTGCCAGGATCCAATAGCAGTGATCGCCATCTTAGATTCCAGAATCAGCCAGAGGGGAACCCTCCTCCAGGAGCTTTAACTGTGTGCAAAACCAAGGTAGACTCAGGTCAGTAGTGTGCACGCCAGTCATGTAGTTGGTTTAGTTGGGGGCCAGAGCCGGTGTCAAGCCATAAGCGACTATTCAGGAACAGTTCCTGATTGGGACATTGCAGAACGCTTGACATCGCTGCTGTTAGTCCTGCAACAGGTTCACCTGTTACGCTTTGATTGGTAGCTGTGCTTTGGGAATAGTGGGTACAGCTATTAAGGTTGTAAGCTGTTGTGCTACACTGCAAGCACACATTCGAATTGCACTACAAACAATTGTTCCTGTTGTATAAAGTATTAGTAGGAAAATAACATCTGGCCTTTCTGAATCCGTTGGCAGGTAAAAGTATCATGTATCCAGAGAAAATACTTTCGGCGGTGCGCTGTGTAGCACAGAGGACTTGCTCTCACTCTTGTGCATGTGTTTTGGGGATTGTAGAGTGCACTTTTTCGTAAAGTTAAGTAAAGTACAAATTTGGTTGAATGGGAGTGGTAGTCTCAAGCTACAGAAATGGTATAAACAATACATGCATGGCTTAATGACAATACAGAATACACATCATTTCTAGGGTACTACATCACAGATACCATTTGCAAAACAACCAAGTAGGATAATACCATAGCATTAAGGTTTGGCCCTCCAGTGACTACACAATGCAGGCAATAATACCAGGCTGTGACTAAAAGGCAGAGCACCAGAGAGGAGTCTGTTCTCTTTTATTCATGGTCAAACTAGCCAATAGTGTGTGGTTATTTAGGACAAATCCAAATGTGATGGATGTTTTCTGCCAAGAATTCTGCAGTCAATCTGTGTGGTAAAAATAAATTTTATGGTTTGTTCTAAGAATATATGCCAACATCGAGAGGAGAAAAGAACAGGTTACAATGACGGGTGATGAATGTAAAATTTTACCATTATTAGGGATAGGATTGTTAAAGGGGTTTTGACTCGAAGTGAGTTCTTCCTCATCAGCTCAGGGGAGAATATAAACAAATCATGAACACTGCAGGGGTGAGAGGGAGGGGGTGAGCAGAGTGAGGAAAAAAGTTCACTCAAATAATAACATTACAACAGTGGATTCTCTATACAGCAGACAGACTCAAACTGCACATTTCTCCACAGCCCCTTGAAAGCTTCTTCATGTTCCCTGTCATCAGATAAGTGCAAACATGCTAGCGAGGCCAGATCAGCTCCTGTCCGCTCCTCTGGTAGTGTCTAATGTAAACTTTCAGGAAACGAAGGGAGACTGAGCAATGCTGTAGCTCTCACAGGCTTCACTTTTTGTAATCATATATTTAGAAAAGTGATTAAATACCCATTTTGGAGGATTCCACGTCAACATTACATCGTGGCAAAACCTCTTTACAAGGGAGTAGAGTGTGGTGTTATGGAATGTATTAGGTGAAATGTCTATTTCACCCACAAAATGGCGCCTGTGTCCAGACACACCTGGTTGTGCCTCGAAGCAACTTAAAAACTATGATGGCCACTGGCCTTAACTATTTTGCTTCTTTGAGACAAAGAGGGGGTGTGTTAGTTGAACATCTAGATAAGAGTAACCAATTCCATAACAGTGTTACTGTGGGCAAGGAAAGAATGTTCTGCTACAATATTTTGCTGTAGACAGATCTATATTGCTGCTAGAAAGGAAAAGGTTTTCATTTTTAATTTATATACAGGTTTCTTCGTAATTAAATAAATGGTGCAATTTACACAAGCCACTGTGCCATTATGCAGGTACTATGTATGGCTACCAACTTAAAGGGCTTATGTTCACATCGTATAGCTCTGTTACATAACTGTGCAACAACCATGTTTTGCAGCTGCTTTATGGTCAATGCTTGGCACAGTTATAGTTACACAGTATGATGCTGTAAAATATTAAAAAGTGACTTTTTTAGATACAATCAATGAAGTAGGATGCAGTCAGTTGTACTGCCTGAGATTTCCCCATAAAGACCCAAAAGCGAGTACAAGCACTAGAGCTGGTGGTGTGATGGCCAATGTCATCACAAAGGGTGGTTGGGGAGAAAAGCCATAAACAAAGTCCCAGGATGCATCACTGCAAGACAAATGCATTTAGGAACAATGTTAATAATTAGGGGATATAGTGGGTAGTCATGTCCAGAGGGGCAACACCCTTACAAAATGAGGGCTGAAGACCAAAGCAGCCCAAAAGCCATGGTGGCTGCAACCAAGAATTGGTTTAGTTCAGTAAAGAGGTGTGCTTGGACATCATCAAGGCTGCATAGCAGGTAAGGACACCAAACACACGAGAATGTTATAAGCAGAGGACCCAGCGCTGGTAGTATATGCACCTGGATAACTCTTTTAATTTCAAGATCTTGAGAAAAAAAACGTAGTGACAAATTCCCTTCAAAATCCTTAGAACACATCCCAACAACGTATTTTTCAACAGGTATTTCATGTTGCCTTAGGTTGTTTTACCCCAAGCAGATTTACAGTCCGAAAACGATTCTCATTCACCTCTATGGGGTTTAAGATGCAGGTCTGCATCTAAAACATGTCATTTTACACAAGGTTCTTAGCCATCTCCATTGACCTCAACAGTAAAATTTTCCATGCAGAATATGTCGGAAAAGTGAACATGATCTAATTAAAAAAAAAAAAAAAAAAAAAAAAAAAAAAAAAAAAAGACCAATGAAAAAATACATTGTACGAACTACAACACATTATCTATCAAAGGTCAAATGTTTTTTTCGCATTTAGACGAGTATTTCAGAATCCATGTCAATTCAGACTTTAAATATTCGTCACGTGGACATCGCTCTAAAATAGACTTCCCTACAGATTGTTTTAATATTTGCTGTGAAAATTTCCTGCAGCAAGCTAGTTGTGAACGTGATCTTAGAGTTAGCGCTAAACAATAAGCTTGTTGGAATAGAAACCTATACTTACGAGAACTTATAACAACTTGTACAAAAGTTCAAAGAGTACAAAGCTTGAAGGGAGTGGCCAAGCAAAGCAATAAATATCCTCATATTGCATGCCCAAGTCTTAATTCAGCTGCCTGTGATATTTTCTGGGTTAATATGCACTTTCCCTGTGTTCTATATACCCTCCCTTTTTCCCTGCAGCTGAGCAGCATTTCCCATTGCCTGTATGAGCAAAGTCCCACTAAAATAAAACGCAAACCACACATTCCTACAGTCCCTGGTTCCAGCACAGCGTCTTTCTGGTCTTCTGTTGACATGCTATCACATCTGAATGGGGATGTCGCTGCCACAGTCGCTAATTGGTTGCGGTGGTCACGTATCACTATTTTAAATTACATTGAAGATGTTCAGTTCTGAACAGATTTTAGGGTAAGGTCCTTAAACCCTTAAGCGTGACAACTATAAAACCATAACATAAGATCCCCTCCAGGTCCTTCAATGTACTCATGACTTAGAAAAGTATGGCTAATATTTTGAATAAAATTTTAAACAGCACCTTTGTAACACTGTGCATAGGCAGACTTAACAGAGTATACAGTCAAGCAATGAGAAGAACATCATTCCTCTGAAACGTCGCTTCAAGGCTGCATGCCTCTAAGTACTGCAAGGACTTCAATACTTTTTAGAATAGAAGGATGTAGTGCGACACCTGTTTGATTGCGAAAATTGCAAAAAAGGACCGTATACTCTATAAAAGTCTATGCACAATGTTATGTGTGGTTTAAAATTTTATTAAAAAAAAATATTAGTCATACTTTAAGTCATTGGTAATGCTGAACAGACACATGGAGCCGATACCAGGACCAAGGGAGGGGAGTAAGTTTTTATTTTATTAGAGTGGATAAACCATTTAAATTATATTAGGATTATGGTTTTCTTACATAAAAGTGAAAGCAACCATACACTTTCTAGAATGCAATAATTACTTAGTGCAAATGTTTTTGTCATAATATTTAAAACAGCAAAAGAGGGATAGAAGGATTTGGGTCAAAATTGTCAACTTTCCCTCCCAAAGAGGGACACTTGGAAGTTATGAGTTCGCAACAAATCTGTTATGTGTAAATTCACCACAAGACAACATCTTTAAAACAGAGATTACATTAATTGTTCTTACACTTCATTGTCTAGCTAAGCCTGGATTAGCACTGGCAGCTCTTTAAATAGCGGTGGAAAACAAAATTAACACAAGATGCATTTGTGATCTTGGTACCGAGACCAGCTGAAAGGCAGTGACACAAATCAGATTACATTTAGACACATAGGGTCAGATTTATTAATGCAGCCTAACTCCGTAAAAAGTGTAAATGTTCAAAAAAAAAAAATGCCAAACCAACTCACCTGCACCTGTGTACTGTAGGATAATTGTGAGGGTGCTCAGAAGATCCAATGGGTCACTGGTGACTGCCCAGATCCAAAATCAACTAGTATCTAGCACCAGTAATTTTTTTTTTGTAATCCATTAAAAATAAAATACAGTGGAGCAAACACTGATGCGTTTTCGATTTAGACAACCCTTGGTCGTAGCACACACTGATGGCAGCCACAAGTGATTAGATTCTACTGGTCAATTGATTTGTTTTAATCTCAATAGTCACATGACAAATACAAAAGGCACAATCTAAAAAGTATGAATAACCGTTAGGCCTCGTTCACACGGCTTATTTTGCCGCGGATTGGCGCCGTACTGCTCGCCGGATTTGCACTTCAGTACGGCGCCAATCCGGAGTCATTACGGTAATCCACTGCTGTCAGAGAACAGTGGATTCAGTCGCTCCTCCCCGCTCGGCGAATCCGCCGAGCGGAGAGAAAGTGACATGCACATTATCCAGGCACAATACGCGCCGTGGATAATGCAAGTCTATGGGGCTGGGGAGCGGCGCCCCCGCCGGGCTCCGGCCCCCCCCCTTATTCATGGCGGATTTTTGATCCGGATTGCGCTCACAAATCCGTCGGGAATAAGCCGTGTGAACAAGGCCTTAAACAAATTAAAGATTGGTTAATAAACAGCAGATCATTTTTTATATAAAAATAAAACAGGCTTTAAAGGCACCATATCCGATACGCCTCCCTCCATAGGAGAGGGGACTTCTAAGCAGAGGTTTAACCCGTTCAATACCATAACACTTAAAGCTGGACAACTTTCCTTAATGTATGTTGGAAAAGGGTTTCAAGGCTCCAGAAGCATTTACAGTGGGGGGGTGGAGGGAGTATTTAGTCAGCCACCAATTGTGCAAGTTCTCCCCGTTAAAAAGATGAGAGGCCTGTAATTTACATCATAGGTAGACCTCAACTATGAGAGACAAAATGAGAAAACAAATCCAGAAAATCACATTGTCCGATTTGGAAAGAATTTGTGCGCAAACTATGGTGGAAAATAAGTATTTGGTCACCTACAAACAAGCAAGATTTCTGGCTCTCCCAGACCTGTAACTTCTTAGAGGCTCCTCTGTCCACCACACATTACCTGTAGCAATGGCACCTGTTTGAGGTTGTGGACAGGTGTTTTTTTATACCGATAAGTTCAAACGGTCACACTCCAAACTCCGCTATGGTGAAGACCAAAGAGCTGTCGAAAGACACCAGAAACAATTGTAGCCCTGCACCAGGCTGAGACTGAATCTGCAATAGGCAAGCAGCTTGGTGTGAAGAAATCAACTGAGGGAGCAATAATTAGAAAATGGAAGAAATACAAGACCACTGATAATCTCCCTCGATCTGGGGCTCTATGCAAGATCTCACCCCATGGGGTCAAAATGATAACAAGAACGGTGAGCAAAAACCCCAGAACCACACAGGGGGACCTAGTGAATGACCTGCAGAGAGCTGGGACCAATGTAACAAAGGCTACCATGAGTAACACTACGCCGCGAGGGACTCAGATCCTGCAGTGCCAGACGTGTCTCCCTACTTATGCCAGTACATGTCCGGGCCCGTCTGAGGTTTGCAAGAGAGCATTTAGATGATCCAGAAGAGTATTGGGAGAATTTCATATGGTCAGATGAAACCAGAGTAGAACTGTTTGGTAGAATCACAACTCGTGTTTGGAGGAGAGAGAATGCAGAGTTGCATCCAAACAGCATACATACTGTGAAGCATGAGGTTGGCAACATCATGCTTTGGGGGCTGTTTCTCTGCAAATAGAGCAGGGTGACCAGGGTGGATAAAAATCAATGTTTTTTTTTAAAAAAATCGGATTTTTTTGATTTAAATCGGATTTTTTTCAATAAACTGCTTTTTGAGGAAAATATTTTACCATCCAAAGGTTCTTCCATCTTTGAGATAAAGCTTGAGTTGTTTAACTCAGTTAGAATAAAGGCTGTATATGTGTAACATTCACAATGCCATGCTCTTCCAGAGGTTTCTGTTGGATTATTGGGCAGTTTCTTTTCTATTTATCACGGGGAGGGCTCGCTTATTACGCTGTTCTCAAAACTGAATTGACTTCGCAGAGGTCCCAGCCTCTTCTTCACAGCAAAAATGTTTACAACATGAACAGAGTGAGAGAAAAACCTTAATCCTATTTTTCTACAACCTAGGGAATACAGATTCAACCCCCCTCAGTGCAAAGCCCAAGAATTTAGACAATATGTTTCTGATTGTTTGGAGTGGAATAGATCTGCACAACACAAGAAGAAGTGAATCTAAGTGTGAGGAGGAAGAAGGGCAAGCAGACAAGAAAAATGAAAGTGAAACTTTGAGCACAAATACTGCAGCATGCCACAGACAGACAAGTCGGGGATCTGTTTGTGTGTACGATCTGGGTTTATTACATTCTTTCCTTATAAGGGCAGCAGGCCGTAAAAGAGACCCAGTTTGGGAATATTTTAATGAAGCTCCTTCGCCTATCGGTAAGGCAGGCATGCGTGCAAAATGCAAACGATGCAACAAAGAGATGCAAGGCCTGGTGGCGCGAATGAGGCAACATCATGAAAAGTGCGGTGATGAAGATGCCCAAGAAACACTTGAACAGGAAGGATCTTCAGGTTGGTAAACATTTTTATTGAATCCTATTTCTAAAGAACTGAACTGTCATGTGTGAGAAAAATATTTCTTTTTATTACTGCATGTTACTGTCTTTTGGTACAGTTATGATGAAGAAAAACAAATATTCCTTTTGGGGCAGGGGCAGTGATGTGTTGTGTACAATAAGCAGAAATTGTATAAACAATAAAATAACAGCATTGACTTTTTTTGTTTAGGGGAATTCATGGATTCTGGAAACTATCCACCTCCAAGATCACCATCATCCTGTTCTACAGTTTCAGAGTTATCCATCCAGGATAGTGCTTCATTAGCAGCAGCATCATCATCAGACACCCACAGCCACATATCACCATCACCCAAAAGGAAGAAAAAACCTTACCTCCTGGAACCACCATAGATAGGTTTGTGATAAGAACTAGCAGATTAGAAAAAATTTGGGATTGATAAAAAAATTTGCCCAGTTATTTATGCAACGAACTCTTCTTTCCGTCTGATGAGAACCCACATTTCATTAATATGGTTCAGTCACTGAGACCAGGATACAGTCCACCAGAAGAGCTGATGTTGCAGGGAAACTGCTGGAATCAAGTGTATGAAGAAAATGGAGCAATGTGCAACGGGCTTTTGGAGGGTAAAATTGTTAACCTAAGTATTGATGGGTGGAGTAATGTCCACAATGTTCCTATTGTATGTGCTTGAAATAACAGCAGAAGAAGGTAAAGTCTTTCCTTGCACAAAACAACTGATACGTCAGGAAATGCACACACAGCAGAATACTTACAAGTGGCAGTTAAAAGCTATTAAGGGACATGTGAACAAAAAATTCAAATGTCTAGTACGCAGTTTGGTCACTGCAATGCTGCAAAACGTTATCCAAGAGGGAAAGAGATTTAAAAGAGCAGGGGGGGAATACAAAGCGTTTAATAATTATGGTTGCAGTGCTCATTTGCTGCACCTCTTACCCAAAGACTTAGTGTTCCAGAAATAAAGGCAAATGTTGTTGAAATTGCTAAATATTTCCGTAATAATCATTTTGCTGCAGCAGCACTAAAAAGGATGGGTGGAAACCCAAGCTAACGCTCCCACAAGATGTTAGATGGAACTCTGTGGTGGACTGTTTGAGCAGTATATCAAAAACTGGCCCATTCTGATGACACTTTGTGAAGAAAATCAAAATAAAATAGATGGCACTGTCACGGCCAAAAAACCCCAACAATGACTTAAGAGAAATGTTGAACATATGCTGAGCTTCCTGAAACCCATCTCTCAAGCTTTAAACAAAATACAGAAAAATAGCTGTTTTATTGCGGATGCTGTTGAACTTTGGAAGGAACTGAGTGAACACTTAAAAACAGAACTACACATGGACAGAATTAAAATACAAGCAGTAAACAAACGAATGGGACAAGCACTGACTCCAGCTAATTTTTTGGCAAATATTGTCAATATCCAATATCAGGGTGAAAACCTAAGTGCTGAGGACGAGGAGTTAGCTATGACATGGGTAGACTGTAAGCCCACACGGGCAGGGACCTCTCTCCTTCTGTACCAATTGTTAGTTAGTAATTTGTCACCTTTGTATTGTTTGACCAATTATGTATGAAACCTGAATGTACAGCGCTCTGGAACCAAGGGCGCTCAAAAATAAATAATAATAATAATAAATCCATCTTTAATGCCAACTATAATAAACTTCAGAGCTAAGGGGGAAGCATTCAAGAAATATATGTTTGCTGAAGATATTTTAAGGAAGGTCACACCCGTAAACTGGTGGAAGTCACTTAGCGCTTGGATTTAGAGACTGTTCAAGTAATGATTTCACTTTTAACAGCAGTAGCTTCTTCTGCAGGCGTTGAAAAGGAATATTCTCTTCCTTTGGATCATTCATTCTAAATTGAGAAAACGGTTGGGACCCCCAAAAAAGCAGGAAAACTTGTTTTTTTTTTCCAGATTATGAATAGGAACAAAGAAGAAGATGATGAGATGACGACGACGACGACAAGTGAGCTACAGAGGACAGCAGGGGGCAGTAGTATTTAAGTTTTTCATGTGTCGGCTGGGCTGACAGTCTAAGTTTCTTAAAATATATATATTTTTTGTTTAGCCAAATTAGTTAAACATGGATGTTTGTTTAAGCAAATAACTTATGTTGTAATGTTGTTATTGTTTCAGTTGAATTTAAAACTATTTAAATTGTTATTAAGGTCAGGATTATTTTTCTCCTTCCTAAGTTTCAACAGAACAGTGGTGTCCCCAAAAATGGATGATTAACCCATTAAACTGGGGAGAAAAAAGTAATATAAAAAGTGATTCTAAAAGTCTTCATCTACTTGCATGTTAAAATAGCAAGAACTATTTTAGGTAGAAACTTTGATTTAAATCACTGATTTAAATCAAGCCTTACTGACTAGTGATTTAAATCGTGATTTAAATCAGTTCCACCCTGAGGGTGACTGATCCGTGTACATGAAAGAATGAATGGGGCCAAGTATCGTGAGATTTTCAGTGCAAACCTTCTTCCATCAGCAAGAGCATTGAAGATGAAACGTGGCTGCGTCTTTTTAGCATGACAATGATGCCAAGCACACCGCCAGGGCAACGGAGTGGCCTAGCCAGTCTCCAGATCTCAACTCCATAGCAAACCTTTGGAGGGAGTTGAAAGTCCGTGTTGCCCAGCGACAGCCCCAAAACATCACTGCTCTAGAGGAGATATGCATGGAGGAATGGGCCAACATACCAGCAATAGGGTGTGCCAACCTTGTGAATACTTACAGAAAACGTTTGACCTCTGTCATTGCCAACAAAGGATATATAACAAAAATAGAGCTGAACTTTTGTTATTGACCAAATACTTATTTTCCACCATAATTTTCAAATAAATTCTTTCCAAATCAGACAATGTGATTTTCAGGATTTGTTTTCTCACTTTCTCTCATAGTTTAGGTCTAACTATTAAGTCAATTACCGGCTTCTCTCATCTTTAAGTTGGAGAACTTGCAAAATTGATGGCTGACTAAATACTCTCCTCCCCCCCACTGTATATCGAAACTGCTGCTGGAATCAGAAATGTGTTCAGCGATTCTTTTCTACGAGCAAATCGTGCATCCTACATAACAAAGCACACAAGACGTGTACTCTTATGTATATGACGAAATCACTCAGAAAGTCCAAGTAACTGCTGCAATCTCCACCGCCAAGAATACTTAAAACTCTTCAAGCTTTATTGAAAATACCGTTAAAAAATATGGTAACTTGCTATGTTACTTTTCGCCCACGGTGCTTCCACTATAATCCCCCCCTTATTTTTATTTTTTTTTTATTTTAATTTATTTTTTTATTATTTTTACCACAATGTTTAATAGTTTTTAAGATGTTTAACTGACCACAAGTTAGTATTATCCTGTTTGAGACATACTGCTATGTGACAAGAGATAATCACTTAGAATATCATTCTCGAACTCCTCAGCTTAATCCAGCTATGGTTATCTCTCAAAATGACAGACTGTGAACTGTTATATGTTTGTTTATGTGGTATGTAATTTTACACACAGTTTTTCTGTTGTATATTGAAAAATGTTTTCAAATAAAAACAAGTTTAAAAAAAAATAAAAAATATGGTAACATATAAAGTAAAAAACCATGTTTAACGGTATTTTCAATAAAGCATGAAGATTTTTAAGTATACTTGGCGGTGGAGATTGCAGCGGTTACTTGGACTTTGTGTGCACATGAACCATTGGGCTGTGGCTGTTTCCAGCTCTACTCCCCACGCGGGTATTATGCATTGTAGGTGAGCGAACTTATTTTTTCCATTTTTATGACGAAATCTCTGTTATAATGAATGTAACTGTTAACAGAGACAGCATTGGCTAAATATGGAGAACAAACTTGGTTGGTAACCTTCAAAATACCTACATATCGTGCAGCAGTTTTGGCCGTAAACCTAATTACCATGAACCACCAACCAGTTGTCACTTTATTTGCGTTCCTTAACATAGATTAGGAGATCTCTTTTTTTTTATATACAAAACTACATCCATTTTTTAACATTTCGGCTAATTCTGGATTCTGATGCAACACAGATAAGTATTTAACCATTTCCACAACCTGCTGGTATTGTTCATTACAAGTGGAGAAGGTTGCAATATGTTCAGATGAGGATTTTGTGTCAATTCTAGCAAGTCATTCCTACTTTTTCTCAATTCTATATTTCTTGCTATATTAAGCATCCAAGCGGGATGCCTTCTTTGTGCAAGTCTTTTGATTGTCCAATTTGAGCAAGACAAATTAAAGGAATTGAACATCCAGATTCAAGCTTTAAAACGGCCTTAAAAAGGTTAGTCTACAAAGAATAATTTATTTTGATAAATAAAATGGAGGAAAAGCTCTGCTCATTCATAAATATCATAAAAATTAAAGAAAATGAAGTTCTAATTGAACAACAATTATTTGTTATGAAAAATCTAGGATTACAAAAAATACAAATCATGATTTCTATTTTTCGAATTACAATTCATCTGTACTTAAAAATGGAAAAAGATGCTATAAAAACCACAATTGTGTAAGCTTTAGTTCAGAGTTCTCAGATCTTTCTAAGGGTGTATGAGGCACAACTCTGAGTACACCTCGACGGGTTAAGCCCAACGTATCAAATGAGGATATTCAACCACAATCCAATGCAGCAAAAACGGCAAACGAGTGAATAAAAGCCGGTAGAAAACACAGGAAATAACGGCAGAAATATCACACTCCTAGCAAGAACCACTATTGTCTCTGGGACTTTCGTTCCGAAGGAGAAATTTGACGTCTTTAATACTATTCTTGATGTTAATCGTTTCGTCAGGTGATTAACAGTACGAAAATATTTTCATGATGGAATTGATACATTGTCTTGACCTCTCTCTTGAAAACTGAGTTCTCCTGTAATCAATGAATTTTCTGGTCCCGCTTTGTGAGCAACTTGCCCTATTGGATTTACTAAATATGAAACAGAAAATCCAGTGCCAAAATAGATCAATACATCAAACTTCATATATGGGATATAATTTTTTTCTTTATCCTAAACAGGCACGATATCATTCTTTGAATGTAAATTAAAATCTCTCAAATTCTGTCCAGTCAAATTACACTTTTGTGGATAATCTCTTCTCTTATTGGGGGGGGGGGGGGGGAGGAGGGCATAAAGGCTGTGATTGAACTTAAAAATACAAATAAATTACCATGAAAATGGACAATAGAGAGGGCAAAGTTGTTCTATTGGATAAATCAAACAAATGGCTTTGCTATTAGACAATGTCAACTTCTAGAAAATTGACCTTTAACCCACTAATTAAAAATAAACTCAATATCTTAGAACAGAGGGTGTACAACAAGGAATTCAAACAAGAAAAATTCGTCAATGTAAAATATCCAGTTATAACCATTTTTAACAGTTCACCAACATTTTACAAAATCACTAGTCCCCTCCCCAAGCCCAATTATTCCAGTAACTGGTTCCCTCAATGAGAGATTATGCGACTGGATTGATTCTCTTTTGAAGCCATTGGTAGTTCGGATTCCAGGGTATGTTAGAGACCGAAAACACATCCCAAAAATATTTCAGAATTTTGAATGGAAGACAATTGTTATGTGGCTTACTTGCATCTTCTCTGTCGTCCCCATGACAAGAGTATAACCGCCCTAGCATAACTGTATAATTACAGTTGTTATTCTGAGGAATTAATGGTATATTGGATGCAGCCTTGTATTTGTTAAAACACAAATTTCAATTGGATAAATTAGTTTCATTTTCAATCTCAGGGAGCATCAATGGGGGGAGAAGGGGATTCGCCGTCTTTAGCGAAACTACACAAATTCTGGTGGGAATCCAAATATATTTCTTCACCATCTAATTCTTAATCTGAGCTCATTCTTTGTTATGGAAAATCCATTGAGGTCATTGTTTGGGGAGGTGATGACGACTTGGAAATTCCAGGTTTTCTATCTTACCTCAATGGTAATGATAATTTACGTTTTACATACAACTTTGATAGTCCAATATCATTTCTTGATGTCCTGCTTACTGGAGGGATTCCGCCCGGGTCAGAGTCATCACATCTTTGTTTTATAAAGAAATGGCCAGCAATGCTATATTGCATGCAGAGAGTAGCCACCCTAGACATATGATTCGTTAAATACGGGTGGACAGTTTAACCAGAATCAGACGGTCATGTTCTGAGGGAAATTTGTTATCTGTGTGCACAAAAAAAAAAAAAAAAAAAAAAAAAAAAAAAAGACACAGAGGGTATCCCAGTTGGATGGTTAATAGAGCAACAAATATAGTAGAGAGAACACCTGCACATATTGCAACCTTCTTCACTCGTTATAGTGAACACCAGCAAGTTGTGGAAATAGTTAAATACTTCCTTGTGTTGCCTCAGGATTCAGAATTAGCTGAAATTTAGAAGAATGGATGTTTTGTATCAAAAGGGGAGAGCTCTTGTTTCCGTTCTCTTTCCTATATGTTGTTTTAATCACTTGTGGCTGACATCTGTGTGTGCTACGACTAAGGGTTGTCTAAACCGAAAACGCATCAGCGTGGTTTGTTTCTCTGTATTTTTTAATGGATTACTAATAAAATTTCCAGCATTTTACTGGTGCTGGAAACAACTTGATTTTGGATCTTGGACAAGAAAACCTGTCACATAGGTTATACTCCTATAAGTGTCAGACTTGTTTCCAGTGCGGTGTCCCTCAGGCTATGTTCACATGGCGTAATTGCAGGGCGTACAGACATGCATTACTTGCGGCGCGTATTTGCCGCAAGTAATTGACATGCCACTTATCTCCCCGCGCCTACAATACGATTGTATTGTACGAGTGGGGAGAGGAGGCGTAATCCAGTTCTTTATGACAACTGTGGATTACCGTAATTTCTGCGCGCATCTCGCTCGTATTAGAGCGCAAATACGACGCGAAATGCGCGCCGAAATTACCCAGTGTGAACATGGCCTTATTCTGTAAGATGCAGCAGTTTTCAAGTATTTAATGTTCAAATCTGCAGTTTCCATCCAGAAAAAGTCTGTTTAATTCATGACCCACCCACCTCATAACTGATTAACCTATTACTTTGAATAGGTAGAAACATGTGAATAAATGCCAGGTGGGCAGGTCTAGCCTTGGGTGGGCGGTGCTAACACTTGCTCATGAATAAACTAGACTCTTTTCTGGCTGAAAACTGCAGATTTGAGCACTAATCACTCACACTCCTGCACCTTACAGAATAAGGGACAGTGCTGGAAACAGCATTTCTGTCACTAGCTTGTGCTGTCCTCAGGAAGGGGGGTATAATCTGTGTGACAGGTTCTCTAAGTTATAATAGACAGTATTATAATGCCCCACATTTATCATAACGTATGAGAAATCTGGAGCATATTAGAACCGTCTAGTCTCACTTTACAGCTTTAAGTTGACTCACTTTATGCCACTAACCATGCCAAGATTTTGGTGCATTTTTTGGGCATCCGCCCCCATTTACTGATGCCACATGCCCTTTAACAAAAGGCTATGCCACTAGAACAGGGCACAGAAGTGTCTGGACATGGTCTAAAACACATTATAAATGTGGTGTAAAGCATGTACAACATTTTTGGCACTAAATGTGCCAGAACTCTAGTGCAACTTCTTTATTAAATATGGCCCAATCGGTTGTATAATCACTCCAAAAAAAAAAAAAAGTTTGAAGGGTTTTAGTAAAAATTTAAGAGTGCTAAGGTTCTGATGAGGACACAGTAAGGCAACACAGGAAGAGGATTCATCTGTCAGGAGTGTCAAACTCAGGCCTGCAGAAAAATCTGACCTGCAGTGCAATAATACTTGGCCCACAAGTAATGGCCAAGTAGTATACGGAGGATAAGAGGAAGAAGCACTGCAAAAGTAGGGAAGGGACCAAATGGCAGGAGAAACAACTCAGTGACTGTTAAAGCTCTGGATCCTCTTTTCTTTCCCTGCGAGTTCACTTTATTTTAATCCCTCGCTAAGCTTAAATTCTATGGCAGATGGTTTGCAGAGCAGATTACTTCTTTAAAATTCATGGATAACTGTAGATTAGGAGCTTTTGAGCGGGAGCTGCTGTAATGCACATCTGCTCTCCTTCACTCAAAGAAAAAAAAAAAAAATGGACCAAGTGACTGCTCTTACCTCAAAAAACTCTTAAGTCAAGACGCTCTGAAGTCAAGGTACCACTGCACATTGAAATAAATGTTCCTAGATTTACCTATCCTCTTATACAAACAGCCATCAACTTTAAGGGGATGTCAGCAGCCTCTTGAATCTTACATCTAAGGTAGCAACATAATAGTGATACTCATAGGTGGCACACCACATATCAGCATGACAGATCCCATAAAACTCAGCCTCATAGTTGCAGAGCTGTAAGTACTGTGAGGCAGCCTCTCCTTTGCTACTGAATGACAGCTTTCCCACACCCCAAGCACCTATCACCTGCTATAGAGGCAGGTAATCATCCATTCCCAGTAATAGGCAGTAAAAGTCCCAGTGCTACATAGGGGAAGCTACACAAGTGCAGAATACTGCTAAATAATCCTTCACACACCTGACGTGTTTTCCAGAAATAAGCTCTAGTCTGATTTTCATAGATTCTTGGAGTAGGCTTTAAATATAAGCCCTACTCCAAAAATAAGCCCTTGTTAGTCAGCGCCTCCTGAGTGACGTCACCCGTGTCTGCCTCCTGGGTGGTGCTTTTCCTGAGCCCCGCCCACCCAGATAGACAGCCTGTTAGACTGGAGATTTCATGGAAACCTACAGTGTTTTCAGGCTGAAGGACCTGAGAGGATGTAAGTCACATGACTTGCAGGTCCTTTATCCCAGGCCATAAAGTGCAATGTGTAAATGACAGTTCAAATACCCCATTGTATGCACCCCATTTTTAAATAACAAGGTGGCTACTTTGGCTTGCTGGAATTTTTGTTCCCCTCATGCCACACTTTCGAAAAGGGCATGAAAGAATAGACTAAAATTCTTGGTTTGCCATGGTGTTATTTTAAAATATTTATATTATATTCTCTAACATACAACACCTGGTATTGTAGTTCCACAGCAGCTGCCAAGGACTAAAAGTCCCCCCCATTCAGTGTCGCGCCTGTCGTATTAAAAAGCCCTTCCCAAAAATAAGCCCTAGCCCTTTTTTTGGAAATGAAAATATAAGACCCAGTCTTCTTTTTGGAAAGACAAGGTACTATCCGAGGGAGAAATTGCTTGCAACAACTGCACATACGAAGGCCAGTTCAACCCTATGCAGAACGCTCAGTACAGTAGGGTAAAAAAAAAAAAAAAATAACGGGGGGGCCCATTGCCAGCATTACAGTCCCCCCTATAAATAAAGGGGATAAATCGTAGTTAAAGTTAGGTAGGGCAAGCAAGACAGAGAAATTTCTTCAGAAATTGTATCAGACCGGACTTATGATGGGTTATCCACATCATTTTAAAATTGAATTAATTTGTGGTGGAAGCCTTTTGGTGAAACCTCTGTTCCGCAGTCGGGTTTTTTTTCCCGGTTTTTTGTTTGTTCCGCTTTGTTTTTTATGTTTGGGAAATCAACAGCCCGTGTACATGCCCTACCCCCCCAAAGTTCGAAGTAAATATTGAGAGCACCAGCAGCAAATGGGGAGGTCATTTTTTTTTTCCATTATTCTTGCATCAGCAATTTCTTTTAAATTTATGTGGCAGCAATATGAAAAGGTATTAATGGCAACTGCCACTAGATACAGCCGGCAACTGGGATTGGAGTTAGCTCTGATCCCAGCTATTACAGAACCCAATCGCAGGGTGTCGTTCGATTGTCATGGCAGCCGTAGATCCCATGTTGGCCTCAATAGCTGCTATGTTAGTACACCTATTACATAGTGAAATAACCGACAAATGTAATCACCATGTACTTAAAGGGGTTGTCTCACTACAAGGATTGCTTTTTATGTTAAAGATCTTGCGAAAACAAGTCACTTTGCAATACATGCCCATTAAGTGTCCTACCTATTCCCTAGTACCCCCTCTTGTAGGGGGCTGCACCAGCTCCTCGGTCGCTTTGCACAGACCAGTCAATCATTCCTGATAGGCTGTCAGCTCTCGTTGCTATAGCTACAGACCTGGTGTCCTCAGCAGCACGTCACTGCAGGCCATTAAAGCCAGTAAATATGCCCCTGAATTAAAAAATGAAACGGGACTGAGGTAAAAGGAATCGCTGTAGTGAGACAACCCCTTTAAGCATATTTATTCATTCCCATATGGTGAACACTGTAGAAGAAAAAAAATCCCAACACCAAAATAGTTTTTTGGTCATTTTGCACCCCCCCCCCCAAAAAAATAGAAAAAAAAGATCAAAAAGTTGCCCACACTCCGGTCCATAAAAATATTGGTCTCAGAAAGTGGCACTGCAGCACAAATATAACAAACACACAAATGAAAACTACTAATTTGGTATCACGGGAGTTGTAATGACCTGCAGAATACAGGTAACATGTCATTTCTACTGACCTGTGAAAGCTATAAAAATAAAAACCAGCAAAAATGGCACAACTGTTCATTTTATTTTTTTTCTTTTCATGTTCCACACCTACATTATATGGTACGGTTAATGGCACCAATAAATACATTTTGGCCTGCAAAAAGCATGCCCTCACATGGCTACTTAAAAAAAAAAAAAAATTTTTATAAAAATTTTATTTATATATTTATATATATATATATATATATATATATAGTTCTCCATGAGGTGCACACAAACATGTTCTTGCACAGTATAAGTAGACAGGCTACTGTTGACTACATGACTGAAGCAAAGCGTGGCTGTCGGGTTGGCACTGTGTGCCGAGTAAACAGCCGCAAGATGTCTTTCCCCTTCACTTGCCAGTGACTGCCACTATGTGGATGGAGGTAGTCAGGACAAGAAATTACTCAACAAACATGTTACGAGGGACTTCTGGTTCTCATTGAGTAAGGTATGCTCTGGCCACATTTTATTAAAAGGTGTTCAGTCACTAATATACACAGCCTCTGCCCCCATAGCTACAATTTGCAGTCTCCTAGCTTTTAAGATGGTCAAAGAGGAAAACCTAGGGTAACATGTCCCATTAGGGCTGCGCCTTTTTTTGGTATATTTTGTGCCAAAACTGGTTGATGCCCCATTTTCCATATAAAATGGAGTAGTTTGACCAAAAACTAGACGCTTTATGCCCCGGGATGCCTTTGCATGCTCCTAAAGTAAGCGTGTTAAATAAGCTAGCAATGATATGCTATGTGCCTAGATTAGGCGCATCAATTATACTATGCAAGGTATACCACACTCCAGATTTTTGACAGGTTCGTTCATTCAGGCACATTACACACTCCCGACGTGGAAACGCCTCTTTTCTGACATGCCGCCTCTAGAGATTACCATCTAAAGGATCCAATTTTTATTGTACAGCGATACACTTCAACAAGGTTTTATCAAAATGTCGATACAAATATCATCGGAATATAGATAATTTTAAGGTCTGCATTTCACAAAATGATGTAATATTCAAGTTGCGTTTTTACACAGTGGAAAACCAGACAGGAATTTTTTGGAGCAATATATTAAGCCTTTTAACAAAAATCTATTTTCCATGTTAAAGAGGGACATACAAATAGCAAAAGAGGGACACCGGTTAAAAACAGGAAGTGTCCCTCCAAAAGATTCACTTGGGAGGTATGCATTCCCTCTTCTCGCACAGTTCTTCTACAACTAGAATACTGCCACAGAGTTTGAAGGGTCTTCTTTTAAACAGAGTAAAACATATGGACCCCTCTTCACTCTGCAAGTGCATGCTTG
Source organism: Phyllomedusa bahiana (assembly GCA_025379985.1). Classification (NCBI taxonomy): domain Eukaryota; kingdom Metazoa; phylum Chordata; class Amphibia; order Anura; family Hylidae; genus Phyllomedusa; species Phyllomedusa bahiana. Next base: position 206,275 of record JAODAL010001396.1, read on the forward strand.
CCTCCTCTCCATTCTGATCTGCAGTATACAACACCCTCAGCCTCCCTGCTAGAAAGTTAAAGGGGTTGTCTCGCTACAATGATTGGGTTTTAATTAAAAGATCTTTAAAAAACAAGCAGCTTTGCAATATTTGTTTTTACAAATTCCCATGATTTTGAGTAGCCTGTTAGTATTTTAAAATCAGCTTCTAAGTTTCTTTGCGCAGACCCGGGTTTATCCTTTCTTTCTGGCTGTCGGGCTGTAGACTCACTACAGGGCGGAGCAGAGAGGGGCCCCCCCCCCCACAGAAATGCTTTTGTAGTCAGGGAGGGGGGGGGGGGGACTCTGGGTCTGTGTCCCCCCGCCTGGATTAACCCTTGTGGCCCGTTTTCCCCTGCTCTCTACACAGATAGATGTGAAGCATGGGCCCCGTTGTTACTAAATCTGATAAATTTTGTGGAAAATGTGACTATACTAATATATAAGATCAGGGTGTGAATACTTTATGCTGTGCTGTACTAGGGACAAAATCCCGAGTAACACTTTGAGCTTTCCGCCTTGTTCTGAGGGGTTTGTTTTTTGTTGCTGGAATGTGGGGATTTAAGTTTGCAGGGGTATAGGAAAAACTTGCAGCCCCTCTGCTATTAGCAATCATAGACCTCTCTAGGGAGGGACCCCCAGGGTTAACTCTGGCATCAAACCCCTCGCCCCCTTTTCCGTGTATGAAGTTACGGGGGTAGTGCCTGTGGCTGAGGGGGGGGGGGAAGGGGGGGGAAAAAAAAGACAACAGCCCCCCCTCAATTCAACCCCCATTCCAACAGAGGCTAAAACTATTAAGAAAACCCTTTAAGAATTCGCCCTCACCCAAAGGGGGCTAATAAGCCAATTTTTTTGGCATCCCCACAATTTTACCTGCAAACTTGTTGGCCATCGTATATAGACATCTTTTTGCCAGCGAGTAGGTGCAGTTTGAGCCCATACCCTTATACTGAGAGATGATAGGATGAATAAGTGCCGAGTACAAGGCGGCAGTTGGATTATTGGGAAACTGTAGGAAATAGTATAGGTTATTATGACTGATCTACCAAATTAAATCTGTCCATAAAAAGTTAGCAAAAGCGGTCCATAATTTTATTTCTTTGGGGGTGGTGGGAGTGATCGAGGGATCACACACACACACACATTAGCTATCCATGATTCCTGGTTAATTTTCCACATGTTGGAAACCCCGACTGCAAAGTAGCAACAATTATGCAATTATGTCCACTTCCATTGCTTCAAACTGGTTTGACAGTAACTTTTTGCATGGATTGCTACATAGAAAATGGAAGCCCAGTGAAAATCATACAAATCCTAACATATGTTCTGTCGTTAAAACGAGGAACTTAATGCAAGCCCGAGCTCGAGGTTTGCATGGTGACTACTTTGGATAAAAATTTTGTTTGTTTATCTTCAGTGATAGATACCAGAAACGTTAGCTGCTATCCCAACAACTAGAAGACAGCAATGTAGTTTAGAATGCAGAAGTCTATGAACTTGGAAAGTCAAAACCCCCACCTGGGTTATCCAGGCAGTCATGTTTTCAAAAACTAGTGCTTGTCAAGTGTATGGATGTGCTAAGGGCAGTTCATCAGAAACGAACACTTAATCAGTTTTTATTAGAACAAACCAAACCCACATACACATTACACACACTAGATTTAAAATACTCCACTTTTTAATTTTGGTCACTAGAGCAGTCACAATAGGCTTCGCCTTCTGTGAGCTTTGCTGTGCAGACTATTACAGAATGAGCAGTGTCTTTTCAATTAATAAATGCGGATTGTTAATATGACAGCTCTGTTGTACAGCTGGATGCCTAAATGCAAAAAAATGCTCATTTAGCAAGTTAGCTAAACTAGACGTCCTGACTCTTCAGTTACAGCTGATGAATATATGTGAACACGTTTATCAAGGCAGTTGTGCCAGAATTCTGTCAAAATTTGCACCAAAATTAATGGCACATATAATTTACACAATATTTATTATGTGTTTTAGATAGTTTCTAGACACTTCTGTGCCTTGTCCAACAATAGGTGTGTGACATTGCAGAAAGGGGTATAGCTTACCGTGCAATGCTGTGCACTAAAGTTGGTGATATAAAGTAAGCCAATTTATAAAAGCTGTAAGATAAGACTAGGCAGTTCTCATGTGGCAGATTTATCAACACTATGATAAGTGTGGGGTGTTGTAAGACTGTCTAGTCTAAGAGTTAATAAAAAATCTGCCGAGATTATATTTCAACATGCCCAATCCTTTGTTCCTGCAGGAGATAAATACCTGCCAGTGTAGTGTGTTCATGTCTCCGGTGGAATACCCGCCAGCTACAGATGCTATTGACATTTCATATTTAATCCTCCAAGCAATTCTCAGTCTTAATATTTCTTTTATCCTTTGTTTAGTGAACATAAGTAAATTAAAAACCACTCAATTAAGGAAGTTTCCTACTATACACCAAATTTTAATTACGCTAATTTGTCGATTAAGGTAAAAAAATAAGGCGCCAAATAGCATTATTGGCAAAATAAAACACAAGTGTTCTAAGGCTATGTTCACACGGCGTAATTGCGGGGCGTACTGTACACCCCGCAATTACGCCACGTGTTTGGGAGTTGCTCATAGATCGGCGCGAACTCCCACAACGCGGCGGGGAGGGAGGAGCTCAGCCCGTCGGCTCCATAGACTGTCACTGCTCGCAGCGTATTCGGCGCGAATAATTGACATGTCACTTATCTCCCCACGCGTACAATACGATTATATTGTACGCCCGGGGAGAGGAGGTGTAATCCATAGTTCTCTATGAGAGCTATGGATTACTGTAATTTCTGCGTGCATCTCGCTCGTATTAGAGAGCAAATACGTCACGAAATGCGCGCCGAAATTACAGTGTTAACAAATCTATCTACTTTAGAGGAAAAAGGTCATAAAAAATAACTTAATGATAAACTTTTAAAAACAGATAAACGCGCGACATCTAATACAACAGTATCAAAATATATCCAAAAAATACAAAAGAACCTATGGTGTTTGTTAGTCTTAAAAGGCCATAATTAAACTAAACTGCCCTATCCTAACCAACAGACAAGTGTATCGCCCCTATAAGGGCGTTCTCATCATCGACCTGACCCTATCTAAACTGGCCCTGAAAAAGTTAATGGTCCCATTCCAACATGTTTCGACCATTCAAAAGATATTTTTGGTCACATCAGGGGACAATGAGAAATAGGGAACCAGTATACAGCCAAGTTCAAAATGTTAATAATCCATATATAAAGTCAGGAGAAAGAAAGAAAGCACCTGACAGAAAATTGCAAACTACTTCATGTCCTATGCTCAAATGTCAGAGCAAACTACACTCACCGGCCACTTTATTAGGTACACCATGCTAGTAACGGGTTGGACCCCCTTTTGCCTTCAGAACTGCCTCAATTCTTCGTGGCATAGATTCCACAAGGTGTTGCAACGATGCTCAATTGGTACCAAGGGGCCCAAAGAGTGGCAAGAAAATATTCCCTACACCATGACACCACCACCACCAGCCTGAACCATTGATACAAGGCAGGATGGATCCATGCTTTCATGTTGTTGACGCCAAATTCTGACCCTACCATCCGAATTTTCGCAGCAGAAATCGAGACTCTTCAGACCAGGCAACGTTTTTCCAATCTTCTACTGTCCAATTTCGATGAGCTTGGGCAAATTGGAGCCTCAGTTTCCTGTTCTTAGCTGAAAGGAGTGGCACCCGGTGTGGTCTTCTGCTGCTGTAGCCCATCTGCCCCAAAGTTCGCCGTACTGTGCGTTCAGAGATGCTCTTCTGCCTACCTTGGTTGTAACGGGTGGCTATTTGAGTCACTGTTGCCTTTCTATCAGCTCGAACTAGTCTGCCCATTCTCCTTTGACCTCTGGCATCAACAAGGCATTTCCGCCCACAGGACTGCCGCTCACTGGATGTTTTTCCTTTTTCGGACCATTCTCTGTAAACCCTAGAGATGGTTGTGCGTGAAAATCCCAGGAGATCAGCAGTTTCTGAAATACTCAGACCAGCCCTTCTGGCACCAACAACCATGCCACGTTCAAAGGCACTCAAATCACCTTTCTTCCCCATACTGATGCTCGGTTTGAACTGCAGGAGATTGTCTTGACCATGTCTACATGCCTAAATGCACTGAGTTGCCGCCATGTGATTGGCTGATTAGAAATTAAGTGTTAACGAGCAGTTGGACAGGTGTACCTAATAAAGTGGCCGGTGAGTGTATAGTCGTTTCATATGTATGGAGTATGCAACTTACTTACTGGTGCTGGCAGGACCTATGTCTAAATAATGGAACTCCTCTTTCACCCCGTCCGGGTGTCACAGTATCGGCTGTATTAGAAAGACCTTTCTAATACAGCCGATACTGTGACACCCGGACAGGTGAGGTGTTTTTTATATTTGACAGCGTTAACATACCCTAAAAAAAATATACTTTGATATGTCAACAAGAGTCATCTGCTATTAAAATAAACCACTTTGATGCCGCTATTACAAATGCTCTAACAAATTCAAGAAACAGTAGAAGAGATTACAGCACAATTACGGTAGATATAATTCTTTGTACCCACCCATGTTTTACCCCACAGCCCTTTATAATACAGCCGATGCTGTGACACCTGGACGGGGTGAAAGATGAGTTCCATTATTTAGACAGAGGTACTGCCAGCACCTCCTATGCATACTCCATACATATGAAATGACTATAGTTTGCTCTGACATTTGAGCATAGGAGATGAAGTAGTTTGCAATTTTCTGGCAGGTGCTTTCTTTCTTCTTTCTCCTGACTTTATATATAGATTATTAACATTTGCATTTGGCTGTATACTGGTTCCCTATTTCTCATAGTCCCCTGATGTGACCAAATAGCTTTTGAATGGTCGAAACATGTTGGGATTGGGCCATTAACTTTTTCAGGGCCAGTTTAGATAGGGTCAGGTCGGTGACGGGAACGCCCTGATCGGGGCGAAACACCTGTCTGTGGGTTAGGATAGGGCAGTTTAGTTTAATTAGGGCCTTTTAGGACTAATAAACACCATAGGTTCTTTTGTATTTTTTGGATATATTTTGATAATGCTGTATTGGATGTTGCGCGTTTATCTGTTTTTAAAAGTTTATCATTAAAAGTTATTTATGACCTTTTTCCTCTAAAATAGATAGATTTGTGAATTTAGGTCTAGAGGTTTGGTACACATCTCTCCTATCCATGGAGGTGTTTTTTTGTATTTGACAGTGTTAACATATCCTAAAAAAATATGCTTTGTTATTTCATCTAGAGTCATCCGCTATTAAAATAAACCACCTTGATGTCGCTATTACAAATGCTCTAAAAAAATTCAAGAAACAGTAGGAGATTACAGCACAATTAGATATAATTCTTTGCAGCCACCCATGTTTTACCCCACACTTAATATTTATGTAGGGCTACATTAGCACAGTGCAGTATAGAGTAGTAGACTTATTCTATATACTGGACCCTGTAAAAAAAAAAAATATATATATATTTTTTTTTTTTTTTGTTAAAAGGAGGCTGTAATAGTGAGTTATGGATGCCAAAGTATGGCATTGGTCTCTGGTATCTGTTTAACTTCTATGTCAGGAGCCTTTTACGAGATGTGAACAAGGCTTTAACCCTCAGGATTTCCAGATCTTACTGTGGTGGAAGGCTATATGTAAACACAGGCAGTCTGCCTGAATCTTGATTCACAAGCAGTCCTTTGGAGACCTCATGACTGTGGAAAACGCTCGTCTTGTACTATAATAGATTGATTACCATTTCTGTTACATGCTAGATGCCAAATACAAGGAATTTTTCTGCACTTGCCAACAGACAGTCCTGTTGGAAACCTGAAGTATATACTACATAAATAGACATCTGTAAATTTTAGAAAATTCAACTAACAAAAAGAAAGACAGACATCAATGAACAAGTCCCTTAACCATTCTCTTCTTTCAACATTAAAGGCGACATGTATGAACGTGGTTGCGCCAGATATCTGGCGTCTTTACAGCACCATATCAGGCGCAGCCCCGTTCATACATTTTCAACTTTCCCACCTGGCACTCCGGGGCGCATTACATTGCGCCAACGGTGCTTTGTAATGCGCCCGATCTCGGGCAGCATGCGGGAGGCGGGGCGCACTAGAAACATAGCGAAGCTACATATTTATAGCTTTGCTACAGCATTTCTGGGCACATTACAGCAGGAACAGGTAGACCACTTTCAAAGTTATTTACCCGAGTCTGAACGGTCATGCAAACACTGGAATACACCTGATTTATGAGCCACTATAGAGCGGGTTCATAAATCAGGCACATTCTATGCCTTTTTTAATTGCATGAAATTTGGTGTTTAAACGCCAAATTTCATACACGTCGCCCTAAATTTGCCATCAGTTTCAGCTGAAGACTCCTTTCAAAATGGTTTAATAGGGTGTATTCAAGGTTTTCAGAAGATCAAACCTTGAACATGTCCATTTAATGGGTGACATTTAGTGGCATCCATCACCCATAAGGACCAATTTTTTACTTGTATTTATGGATGCCTGTGTAGAGAATGGCACAGCTTGCTGCACTATTCCATATATTGGGGGAGGAGGGAGAGAGACACCAAAATCCCAAAACACACCATTGTGTGTTTTATGGCATCTATTTGGTGAATGGAGGCCTATGGAACAGTATGACCCTATAAAGCACCAAATTATGGGCAACTACCAATAAGGCCTTTCCAAGCCATCACCTACCCTTTCAAACATGCTCCTAAGAGGCAAATCTGGTGTTTATATAGGAACCACATCCCACATGTAGTAATCTGAGAAAGCTTGGGGACAGCCGACAATTGCAATATTAGTGCTTCCCCAATTTTCCTATGCGGAGAGGTTCTTATAGTCACCTCTTACTCAGTGTATCAATAGACTTAATACCAGCAGTACTAAAGAGACTATTGACCCCAACAAACACAACATCTGTCTGATACCAGGCCCTGCAATAGCACTAAAACTTATTAGAATAAAGAGAAACATGAGCGCTGGCATGCAGTAAGGGTATGTTCACACGGCTTATTTTGGGACGCATTTTGCCACATATTGAGAGCGTACTGCGCTCTAATACGAGCGAAATGCGCCCCAATCATTAAGGTAATCCACAGTTCTCAGAGAACTATGGATTACGTCTCCTCTCCCTGCGTATAGAATACGATCGTATTGTATGAGCGGGGAGATAATTGACATGTCATTTATTCACTGCGCTTACGCGCCGTGAATAATGTTAGTCTATGGGCCGCACTGTACGCCCCACAGTTAAGCCGTGTGAACATACCCTAAGACACACTATGCGGAGCATTTGCCTACTCCCCTCCCCCACCTGCTCCTCCTCTGAAATGGGACTAAGGCACAAATCAATTTAAAATTCTAGGCAAATAACTCAGAAAAAAAAATAAAGTGAATTGAATCTATGGTCACCCAGCCATTTTGTTAGCATCTTGTCTTTAACCCTCTTGGTCTTTGGGGTGGTGCTGTTCCCCATCACTCTGTCAATCAGAATGTGTCCAATCTCCAAGGGGCCCCCCGACCATAGTGGCTGCTAACAGCCCTTACTCGTGTTTACAGTTAGGCATTAATCCTGCAAGGGTGTCACAGCAGTATCTGCAAATACCACTATCCTTGCAATCACATGTGTACAGTGAAGCTATGGTAGGAGAAAAGGGGATATTTGACGGTTGGACCAACTCTATCCTTCAATAATAAATCTCTCCATTAGCAGGGAAAGCATTAGTTAGCAACATATTTATCTCTTAAATGCAGGCAGTGAAAACTACATAAAGTCTACCCTGAAGGGTGTGGATGATATGCAATGCATGTTCCTGCCAGTAATGCTGGCCTAAGACAGACGTTACTAAATGCCTCTTCTATGAAATGGATATTGGTTTGCACTTCTGCAATGTTGTCAAGCAGCTTTTTTCGCTGGTAGCGACAAAAATAACCACCTGCCACTTAATGCAAACGTACAACTTACTTTATCTGCTTCCGCAACGTGACAGATGACCTCTCCAGTGGAAGGGTTGATCGTGGGGACCGTTTTCTTGCTGGCTGCATCTTGAAACTCATTGTTTATAAAGTGCTGTAAAGAGAAGAAGACTTTAACTGTATTTACTGAAGAATGAAAATACAGATATACAGTCAACAGAATTGCACATATATAGCACAGCCTCTCCAAGTCCTGAGCATTCATCATAGTCTAAGGCCCCGTTCACACAACGGTTCCCGCAGCCAAATCTCGTCCTAACCTCGCGTCTCCCGACGCAGGTTTTCGGCGCTGGGCGGGTTTGCGGCGCAAGTGGGGCGTGGCTTGCGGCGAGGGTTTGCGGCAACACCGCACTGAGGACTCCCTGTCAAGAATTGACAGGAGAATTCTCAAACCCGCGCGGCAGGACCGCAGCCACAAAGCTGCATCCAAACCCACGGCGTGTGAATATTAAAGCGGTTTCCAATAGGAAACCATGTTAATAAACGAAGCGCGATTTTGGCCGTGGAAACCGAGTCGGAACCCGCGGCCAAATCCTTCGTGTGAACAGGCCCTTACAGTACACAATGTAGGGCCCGGTTCACATTTGCTCTGAACCTCACTAGCTGAGGTGTCACAGGGTTCAAGTTAAGGACAGGCTACAACGGGGTCTGTACATTTTCTGTCGCCGTGTCTGCTATTTTTTCTCTCATGTGACAGAGGTTCTGAACAGCATCTCCAATGTAGATGTGACCGGCCCTATGTTGCAACATGGCTTGTAGGAGACTTAAAGGGGTTTTGCCACGATCTAATGTTGACGTGGGATCCTGCAAAATGGGTATTTAATCACTTTTCTAAATAGGTCATTAAAAAAAAGTGAATCATGTGAGAGCTACAGCCTTCCTAACATGCCCTTTGTTTCCTGACAGTTTACATTCGATACAACCAGGAGCTGATCTGGTCAGATGTTTGCACTTCTTATCTGACGGCAAGGAACATGAATAAGCTTTGAAGGGGCTGGGAAGAAAGATTCTTTGTCTTTTGTATAGAGAATCCACTGGTTTTAATGTAGTTTTCTTAGTAAAGATGCAAATGCTCCCTGCAGCCGGAATGAAAGACACTGCCTGCTGAGCTCATCTTCTCTCCTGAGCACAGAAGAGGGAGAAATAAAATGCCTATAGCTTGTACACAATACAGTACTCCTCTGTGGATTAGCAAAACAAGGTTTACTCAACTACTGAGACGGAGTATCAGGAACATGCATGGGGAGGTGGAGTGATGACATCACAGAGGAGGTACTTGTTTTTTTGTTTTTAAACACAGAAACACAACGCCCCCTTTTTCAAGCCTCGAGAGGGGAGTATCAGCCTGTAAGGAACTCACTTCTTGGCAAAACCCCTTTAAACATGCCCCAAAAGCTGTGTCCCGTGTTTAAGCAATAAGATGGTCAGCAGTTTAACATTTTGCAAGCTTTTGAAATCAACTGGAAATTTAAAAAGGGGCAAATATGGTCAAAAGGGATAAGTTATGGTGCAACAGAGGTCATAGAAAACTCTTCAGAACTGTTATTTTTCATATCAGACATATATATGAAAGGAGACAAGGGACGTCTGAAAACACCTCTATTTTAAGAAATACTTATTTCCTTCTGGTATAACTCTGGAGCATCTCCTCTTATAATTCTGTGTTGTGCTGTTCCTGTTTTTCCTTCCATAAATGCATTACTGAATCAGTCAGGTGGGCCTTACCAAACAAGTTTTGAAGTAACACAATGACTCTGCCAGCACTGACTGGATAGTGTCCGACTATATGCGGACACCCCCTCCTCCCCCCCCCCTTTTTTTTTTTAAATACATTTTTTACTTAACATCTAAAAAAAAAAAAAAAAAAGTACATAAAAGAACACAAGTAGCTGAAACGATACAAGGTATTAATCTTTAAAGGGGGACAAAACTCTTCTATATAACCCCTCCCCCCATTGGTAACACCTGAGATTGGAAATTAATTTCTATAAGTAACAGGGAACCTTCACAAAAGATTTAAAGTTAACCTATCAGGTGGTTTATGCTGCCCTATCTACCCTGCTTCCCCGAAAATAAGACAGTGTCTCATATTAATTTTTGCTCCTAAAGACGAGCCAAGACTTATTTTTAGGGGATTTCTTATTTTTCCATTAACAAGAATTTACATTTATTGTTGAACAAAAAAAAAAAAAAAAAAAAAAAAAATCAACATGTATTAATATATTGTAGTGATTTCATCAAAAACATCAGCATAAGCAGCATAAAAAAAACCAAAAAAATACCCGCACTAAGTCTTATTTTCGGGGGATAGAGGGAGAGAAGCTCAGCTGTGTTTTAGAGTTATGATTTGATGCTTAAGTTCTGGGTAAACAACTAGTACAGAGGACCCTGTCTGCAAAGGCTTAGGGCATGTCCCCACGGCACGGGTTTGGAGCCGGTTTGTGGTTTTGAAGACAGTCTGAAAAACTGTCCGCAAACTAGCACAACGCACTTCAATGGAAAACCCGTGCAGCGGTCCCCACTGCACGGGTTTTCTGCCCGGCACCGCCTGCCGCCCGAAAAACATTGTGCATGAACATTCTTCAGTCCCGTTTTTGGACGGAATATGTGCATGTGAATGGGAAAGTGAAGGGCTTTTCTCCGCTCATCGCGGAGAAAAACCGTCCCCCCCGCGGCCATGGGGATGGCACACAAACCAGACAAATACCGGTCGGATAAACCAACCCGTATTTGTCCATTGCCGTGTAAACGGGCCCTTACAATGTACAAGGAAGAAGGAAAGATAGAAGGTAAGGGGCGGATAGGTTTGTGTGGTGGAGTAGCAGCAGGGAAATTATAGGTTATATTCTATCCTGAAGAGATGGGTTTTCAGGTTGCTTTTAAGGCTAGTGAGGGTGGAGGAGAGAAGAGTTTAAAGGGGTTGTCTTGCTACAAGGATTGCTTTTTATGTTAAAGATCTTACAAAAACAAGTCACTATGCAATATGTGTCCATTAACAGTGTCCTACCTTTTCTGAGATATCCCCTCTTGTATGGGCTGCATCAGCTCCTCAGGAGAGAGAGAACAGGTCTGTAGCTATAGCAACCTGATAGGCTGGCAGCACTGGTTGCTATAGCTACAGATCTGGCTTCTACTGCAGCCTAGTAGAAGCCAGTAAAAACGCAAAATGAAACCAAGAAAACAGGACTGAGGTGAGATGAATCCATGTGAGACAACCCCTTTAATGTGTTGAGACAATGAGTTCCAGAGTATGGAGGAAGCACGGGAGAAGTCTTGGAGACTGTTATATGATGAGCTGATAAGAGGAGAGCAGAGAAGAATGTCCTGTGAGGAGCGGTGATTGTGTGAGGGGAGTTATCAGGAGAATAAGGCAGAGATGTAGGGAGGAGAGAGGTTATGGAGGGCCTTGTAGGTCAGGGTTAGTAACTTGAATGGAATTTGCTGGGCATTGAGAAGATCAGACAGGCAGCAGAGTTGAGGATAGATTGAAGGGAAGCAAGAGTGCTAGATGGGAGGCCACAGAGAAGAATGCTGCAGTAGTCAAGGGGGAGATGACAAGGGCATGGACTATCATTTGTGTAGTATCGGAGTTAAGGACAGAGCGGATCTGTTAAATATTTTGTAGGTAGAGGTGGCAGGCAGAGGTAAGAGCTCAGATGTGGGGTTTGAAGGACAGTGATTGACTGTTAATTAACCCCTTAATACTGAGGCCTATTTTTCTTTTGACGTTTGTTTTTCCCTCCTCTTCTTCCCAGGGCCATAACTTTATTTTCTCATCTACATAGACATGTGAGTGCTTTAATTTTGCAGGACAGGCTGTGCTTTCTAATGGTGTCATTCATTGTACCATAGAATATACTAGGAAACAGCAAAAAAATTCTAAGTGGAACAAAATGTGAAAAACAAACATATGCGCTGTGCTTATGGGTGTTTGGCTTTTATGGCATACAGTCTTCAGTAAAAATGGTGTTCTGTATTCTACAGACATGTACGGTTTTTGGTACCATTAAAAAAAAAAAAAAAGTTAAAAAATTCCAAACATTTTCTATTTTAGAAATGTGTGTGGTGGTGCCATTTTCTGCGACCAACAATTTTTTTGGACTTACACCTATAGACTTGAGTGAGTACATTTTTTGCAGGCTGAAGTGTACTTTTAATTGCTACCAATGGAGTACATGGGACTGATTAAATTTATTTCAATTTTTAGGGGATGTGAAATTACCAAAAAACTATTTTCTCATTTGGAATTTTTTCTCTTCTACGGTGTTCAGCGTACAGGATAAATGAGGTTATATTTTAATAGATCGGACTTTGCTATTTTGGCAATTAAAATAAAAAGGGGAGTGATTCTAACTTTTTTTTTTTTTTACACTTTGAAAAATCCCCCTAGGGTGCACAATCATTTATTCTGCCTAATGCATTGTATATACAATGCATTAGGGGGTACAAAGATGGAGGTTTCTCTACTCTTCTGCCTGGGGCAGGAATTAGTAGAACAAACCGTGGCAGAGATGGAAGCCTTCCAGCTGCAATGTTCACCGATCGGGACACACGATCTTGCCGCTGATGTCCCGATCGGAGTGAGAAACGGTGCGCGCCACCGTTTCTCATTGATTTAGATACCACAGCCATCTTTTTTGCGGCTTCTAAGGGGTTAAAAAGCATGGGATGGTGCGGCAAGCGTTAGCAACAATTGGTAGCTAACACCCGGATGCTATGTAGCGGGATCGCAGCACGATCCTGCTACACAGTTGTACATCCTGATGCCGCTAAGGAGCTATGTCGGTAAGGGGTTAACTTTGTATATGCACTGATACAGGGAAAGTGGTCAACCACTGTGTAGCCAAGGTAAGCAGGACTCCCATTGTCTCCCAAGGAGTACTTTGTTTTTTTTTCTGCTTTTTACTAAAAAATCCTGCTTCAAGTCACATAACCCTTAAGGCAATGTTCACACGGCTTATTTTGGGACGCATTTCAGACCATAATTCGCGCCGTACTGCGCGAATTACGGGCTGAAATACATCCCAGTCATTACGGTAATCCACAGTTCTCATAGAGAACTATGGATTACGTCTCCTCTCCCTGCTCGGACAATACGCCGAGCGGGGAGAGAAGTGACGCCGGCGCAATTGTGGGGCGAAATACGTCCCACAATTAAACCGTGTGAACATAGCCTTAGATATCAGAACTCCGCTTCTCTCCTATCAAATCCTGCTCTCAGACACGGTAGCTTAAAACACCTGACAAGTTCTCTTTAAGCAAAGATACTCCAGAATGATTATTTCATTTGCAACACTAGTATGTATTAAATTACACATCAGGAAGACATAAGTCTCCTATGAACTAGGGAAGTGCAAACAAATAGTTAGGTTTGTCTTATTTAACTTGAATAGGAGTGGCCAACAATTATCCAACAAGCAAACAATTTTAATCTCTCTCAATTGCCAGCAGTTAGATAGTTTTACAGTGGCCCAACCGTAAGAACTTTTAGGCCTCATTCACACGGCTTATTTGGGCACGGATTGGCGCCGTACTCCACGCCGGATTTGCGCTGCAGTACGGCGCCAATCCGTCCCTGTCATTACGGTAATCCACTGCTCTCATAGAGAACAGTGGATTCCGTCGCTCCTTCCCGCTCGGCGAATCCGCCGGGCGGGGAGAAACTGACATGCACATTATTTACGGCGCGTATGCGCCGTAAACAATGCATTGTCTATGGGGCCGGGAGCGGCGCCCCCGCCGCGCTCCGGCCCCGCCCCCGCCCCTTATTCACGGCGGATTTGTGAGCTCAATACGGCTCACAAATCCATCGGGAATAAGCCGTGTGAACACGGCCTTAGACTTAATTTAAAAAAAAAAAAAAAAGGTGGGGTAACATTGGCTAATTTCTAGACAACATGATTACTAAGATTTGTCCAGCCCTAGGTTTTCCTCCAAGTGTTTGACCACGGGATTGGTAAAGCATTCTCAGCTAAAAAAGCTCTGCAAACCTCTGCCCCCAACCATCAAAGTGTATAGGAGTTTACATCTAGCTTTGAAAGACTAAGGGCTTGTCCCCACAGCACAGGTTATTGGTTGGTTTTTCAGATGTTTGCAGTTTGACAAAACAGTCTGAAAACCGCAAGCAACGCTCCCCCATAGACTTCATTAGAAAATTCATGCAGCAGGCCACACTGAATGGATTTTTTTACACCGCCAGTGTAATGAACTTAAAACTTAATGTTAAACTGGTTATTTCAAGTAGGAAAACCCCTTCAAGCCAGTGCAATATTGGATTGTCCCACCTCCTTCAGTAACATGGGAGAAAGCCGATTCACACTAGAAGGTGCTTAACCACATTTGCCTTAAGCTGGCTATAAACATGATCAGGCAACAGTGATAGGTTTAGGAGGCCAACATGAGTTGAGATTTCTAGGATTTCAGGGGAGAAATGTAGGCCACTATTCAGCGAAGTGTGGAAAAAAAAAAATGAGAACCACTGCAGGGTCAGAGAAATTATTATATTATGATTACACACACACGGCAAGGGCATAGGTACAATTTTAATTGGGGTGAAAAGGCAGGGTGGGAGCTAGCAATCTAATGCATGGCCAGCATTAAAGCAAAACTTATCCATGAATACCTGCTTTCCATCAAGCCTTACACGCCTGAAAAAAAAAAAAAAAAACTGGTTCAGCTAGAAAAGAAAAAAAAAAAAAAGACAAAGTCCAAAGATAGGCAAATATTCAGACAAAAGGTCACTGGTATGCCGAGCACTCAGTAGCAGAAATGAAAAAGAAAGAAGTGTTGTACTCGCACACAAAACAACTTACATAAGCATTAACAGTTTTGAGCACAAGAAGAACATAAAAGGTTGTCAAAATGCCAAGCTAAATCAGATTTCTCTTTAGGGCAAATTAGGCTGGTTATATGTAACAAAGTAATTATGCTTACAAGATCTCTGAAATCTCGACAAGGTTACAAGCATTAGAACAACTAAACAGAAAATAACTGGCACAGACATCCAAACTCTTAGGCTATGTTCACACGGCTTAATTGCGGGACGTCATTTCGTCCCGCAATTACGCCGTGTGGATGGGGGCGGGGCGGGAGCGGGGGAGTAAGCAGGGGGCCGGCACTTCGCCGGCCCATAGACTATCACTGCTAGCGGCGCGTATACGCCGCTAGAAAGTGACATGTGAATTATCTCCCCGCCCGGCGAATCCGCCGGGCGGGGAGATGAGGAGACGTAATCCATAGTTCTCTATGAGAACTGTGAATTACCGTAATGAATGGGCCGTTTTCGGCCCGTAATTGGCGCACTTCGGCGCGTAATTACGGACCGAAATACGGCCCATTTTAAGCCGTGTGAACATGGCCTTAGGGTGCGTTCCCACGGCAGAGGACAAATACCGGTCGGTTTACCAGACCAGTATTTGTCCTGTTTTACAGCTGTCCTCACGCGATAAGCGGAGAAAATCTCTCCCCTTTCATAAGCACCGATTC
This sequence comes from Phyllomedusa bahiana, assembly GCA_025379985.1. Taxonomy (NCBI): domain Eukaryota; kingdom Metazoa; phylum Chordata; class Amphibia; order Anura; family Hylidae; genus Phyllomedusa; species Phyllomedusa bahiana. Next base: position 221,833 of record JAODAL010001396.1, read on the forward strand.
CGTCCGAAAACCGGATGGAAGATTGTACTTGTAGAATGTTATGCAGGCAGCCCGCGGGCGGAAAAACCGCCGGGCGGAAAACCCGTGCAGTGGGGACTGCTGCACGGGTTTTCCATAGAGCACCATTTGTGGTTTAAGGTCCATAAAAATAAATACATAATTTGCAACCAACTTAGATGTTGAAGTGTTGGATCTTCAAGAGTGCTCAGAAATTTTCTTTTGACAGATGACACCTATTCAAATACAGCTGTCATGTCGCAATGATATTGAGAAGCAAGCAAGTCTTAGGCTATGGCTACACAGCACTGTTTTTTGGTTCGATTGTTGGCAGATTCAGTATTCAGAATCCGCCTGTAACCAGTGCCCCATAAACAGCAATAGAAAATCCGTGCTGTAGTCTACACAGCACAGATTTTTTTCCGGTCAGTTTTAAAATCCACTAGGTTCTTGTCGGATTCCCGTACAAAGTACTGGACTGGCAGGAAATCCAAAAACAGACCCCATTTTAGCACAAACCCGACCGATATATAATTTGTTTTGTGAACATTGGGCGGTGTTTTTTCCATGTCATTTTTTCTTTTTAATTCCCGTATGTACATGAATTCCTGGTTTGTCTCGGACTTCTCTCTAAGCTTTGATAGCACTGCATTGAGGATTGCTTGACGGTTCTTTTCCAGGCCGACGAATTGCCCAAGAGTTGAGTACTGTCAACAGGATCTGATAAGTATGAAGAAAGCTGGACACCCCCCTCTCCTGTGCAGAAAATTATTAACCTATTACCCATTTATGTGCTGCTCGTGATTGCCCTTCCATCTAGTCTAATCTATCTAGGTAAGCATTACTTACATCAACATCTGTAATTCAGGAATTTTATCTCTATTGTCAGCTACAGAAGGGCAAGATTTTATATGTAGTATTGAATAGGACTGTGTGTGTGTGCGCGCTCTCTCTCTGGTTTTGCTCATCTTGCAAGTGGTGAACGAGAAAACGAAGACAAATATCCAACATGAACAAGCTCTGTTTATTCTGACAACAGATCTAGTGGCCTGCAAATAACCACACTGGTTACAATCACAAGATACTGAAGAAACCAGCAAGATCTGCTGACTAATCAGAAGTGTATAGTGATAGCTTCTTAAAGACGGCCTAAGGCTCCATGAAAATAAATAAATAGGAAGCCAGCAACAGTGTTTATAGTAGGTTATGCAACCTACTTACTGGGCCTTAACCAGTTCTTGCCCAGGACGTTTACTCCCCTTCCTGACCAGGCACATTTTTCTTTTATATAGTACAGGTTTAAACACTACAGAGCTTTCTTGTACTCCGCTATTCTACTAGGTTTTTTTCCATAATATACTACTCACAAAAATTTAGGGATAGTTGGTAGAGATGGGCGAATTTCTAAAAAATTCGAACACTTCGCCGAATTTTCCGACAAAAGTCGTTTCTTACCGAACTACTTCAGCATGAATCGCGTTAAAAAGCAGCTATTTCCAGGCTGCACAGAGCCTGCAGGGTGCTGTAGAACGTTGTGCCATGCTTAAATATGCAGAGGGAGCTTGGCTTGGTCTTCATACAATGTTGTGTTTTAGTATGACACACAGATGACTGCCGCCGCTTTTAGAATCGCTTCACTATAAAATTCCCAGGGCACTTAAGAGGGCAAAACTGACCAAAAAACTGAAGCGGGAATGTTGCCTGATAAAGTCATGCCAGCGAAAGCTGGAAAAAAACAAGCTGAGGGCTCAGGTGGCAACATTAGTGACAGAGTGTGGAGGTCACGGCGGCAGCAGCATGAGGTCAGACAGTGGCACAATGACATTCTGGAGGTGGCAAAAAAAGGAGTAGGCCACAGAGTGGCACAATGACGGATTTGAGGTGACGGCGGCAGGAGCAACAGCATGAGGTCATAGAGTGGCACAATGACAGAGTGTTGAGGTGGGTGGCAATACCAGTCCCTGGTAAAGATGGTGGTAGGCAGATGGAGAAACTGTCAGCAGATGTGTGGCATCAGGCGGGTGGCGGCATCAGAATAGTGGCTGAGGCAGGTAGTTTGAACCCAGACTGACGCCTAAGGCATTGGTGCGTGGAAATCCTGTCCGATCCACGCCTGATTCATCTTGACAAAGGTCAGTCGTTCAACATTTCCCGTGGACAAGCGGGTTCTCCTTGGGGTAACGATGGCCCCCGCCGCACTGAACACCCGCTCTGATGCCACACTACTGGCCGGGCAGGACAGCTTCTCCACTGCAAACTCGGCAAGTTGCGGCCACACCTCCAGTTTGGCTGCCCAGTAGTCCAGCGGATCTTCTAACTGGGGTGGCAGAGTGCTGTCCAAGTAGGCCACCACCTGTTCATTCAGGGACTGCTCCAGGTCCTGCTGCTGCTGGCAACTACCCTCACTAGGTGGGTGAAGGAAGCTGCTCATCAGTGACTCCAGACAGGTTACTGCTGATGGAGCTGGTACTGCTCCTACCCCCCACCTTCCCCCAGCAGCCGCGGCAGTAGTACGTGAGCGCTGAGAAACCCCCCGGTCAGACCTGTCAGAGGAGGGACGATGCCGCACATAGGTAACGGCCAACTGACTACAGAGGATTTCCCTATAGTATTTGAGTTTGTCCTCCCTCTCAATAGCTGGGAAAAAGGATCCCATTTTGGACCAGTAGCGAGGGTCCAATAGGGTGGAGAGCCAGAAGTCTTCCTCTGGCGGTTGCTGAGTATTCGGGTGTCAATAGCCAGGCAAATAAGCATGCTGCGGGCCATTGCACAAGTGACTCGAGGGGCTCCCTGCCTCCATTTCCACTGTATACTGCCCGGTGCTTGGGGGTCATCTGCCCTCGTCTTCCTCATCTCCATCCACCTCCTCAGCTGCTCCTGCTCCTCCTCTCTTGTCACCTGGGTAGAAAATCCACTCATTTCACCAGGACAATTTGCATCTGCTCCAATGTCCTCCCCCTCATTTCAGTCCCCACCGGACTGATGTGGCCACGGAAAATGTAGTAGCCACGTCCCCAGTCCCCTGCCCAGAAGATTTTTCAGCATCTGTTCTAGGACATGAAGCAGTGGAATGACGTTATTCATCCCGTAGTCTGGCGACTGACAAATAACGTCACCCCCTCGAATGGCCTCAACAAACGGCAGGTGTCAGCATGAGCTTCCACTGGCTGACATCAAAGTTCACAGGGGAGTACTTCTGTCTGCCGGGGATCATCAAAAATCGTTAATGGCCTTTCTCTGTTCATACAGTCGGTCCAAATGTGCAGGCGGAATTCCAACGGGTGGAAAACATCGCATATCAGAGTGTGTTGGGGGAGGCCGTTTCTGCCGCTGCAACTCGAGGAGGGTGTTCCTGGCTTTGTACGAATGGTAAAGTGCATGCACAGTTTCCTGGCCTTTTTCAGAATGTTCTGAAGATCAGTGGAAGATTTTCAGGAACCTTTTCACAACCAGATTGCACCCCGTGCGCCATGCAGGGCGCATGGACCATCCTCCTCGGTGCAGCGCGGACACCATGTTCCTCCCATTGTCCGTCACCATGGTTCCAATTTGCAGTTGCGTGGAGAAAGCAACACATCGATTTCTTGCTGCATGACGCAGAGCAGTTCCTCCCTGTGTGACTTCGTTCGCCGAGGCAAGCCAGGTGTAGAACTGCGTGACACCGCTGTGCCTACACATGTGGTACGATGGGCAGTACTTGTGGAGGCTGAGATGGTGGTGGTGGAGGCGGACATTGGCGCAGGAGCAGCAGTTTGATCAAGTTGTTGGTGTGCCTGGGCAGGAAGCACATTCACCCAGTGGGCCGTAAAGGACATGTACTGGCCCTAACCGTAGTTACAGCTCCAGATGTCCGCGCTGCCGTGCACCTTGGAAACAAACGAAAAGCTCAAGGACTGACCCACCTTCTGTTCTACATATTTATGAAGTGTGGTACTGCCTTTTTGGAAAAGAAATTACGGCTTGGAATTCCCCCATCTCGGCACAGCCATTAGTTCTCTGAATGGTGCAGAGTCCACCGTTTGGAAAGGGAGGGACTTCAATACCAACAACTTGGACAGGAGCACGGTAAAGCTGCTGCGCCTTTAGGACGCATACTGTTGTCTTTTTCCCAATCGCCTCGCTGAACGACTGCTGGGCCATGAGTAGCGAGGAGCATCTGGACCGGGGATGAGGATGGCAAAGAGAAACAGCTGCCTTCTGCAGAGGTGGGGGGAGCCTTGACTGGCTGCAATGGCATGCGTGCCCTGGCCGCTGCTGCGGCGGCAGGATGGACCACCACATCCGAGCCATGTTTCTCCCAGGCCACCGGATGGTGACGCTGCACGTGTTGACGCAGGGCCGTGATGCCGTTAGCTCCTGGCCCGCTTCATTTTTCTGCCCACGATTTACATATACCCATATTTCAGCTCCTCCGGTGTCTTAGCAAAGAAACTGCCAACCACCGAGTAGCTGTTTTTTACCGCCAAACGCTCCGCACTGAGTGACTACTGCCGCCGCTCCCTCGCTGAGCCCCTGTGCCGCTACTTTCTTGGACCTGCGAAGCGGGTTTTCTACCCTGTGGCCGCTTGGCTCCAATCCTCACACTGCTGCTCCCCTGCTGACTCAGGGCCACAAAAAACCCAGTTGCTGGCTGCGCCGCTGCCTGACGCGCACGCTGACGCCCTCTTCTCTGCGATGATGAAGCCCTTGCTTCACCCGGCTCCAAGTGCGGTCGGGGCCCCATCATCATCTATTTGTGTTTTATCGTCACTGCTGTCCTCATCACCGGTCTTGGTATGCCGAGGCTGACCTCACTCAAATGACCTCCCATGCCACTCTCCACATCTATACTTTTGCCGCCTACTGCAAGAAGCAGGGGATATTGGCCCCATTTCTTCGCTGCCAAGTATCTGCTGACTGCCCCCCTCAAATTTTTTCATCCTCGCTATATAGTGGCGCTGAGCCCAGACCAATAGTAGGGTCTCTGGCTGAGGGAACCGGATGGGACAGAGGCGGGCTGAGGACAGGTGAGGGCCGCTGACCCGCTCCCCGGGGCCTTTCCACTAAGTGTTGTGTCTGAGGTTCCCACCGCTCTTGGCTGGGGTTGTCAGATGTCATCTGGGAGGAAGAGGAAAGACCTTTGTCAACCAATCAAGAACCCTTGGGTTGCTGAAACAACAAAACGGCGCTAGATGACAGCGCAGTTGTGGCCTCACCGAGTGAAACCCCCTGCGCAAAAACGTCCCCTTTTGCCCCCCCACTTTCTGTGCTCGACCTGGGCCTGTTCCAGGAATGTTTGTGCCACTGCCACTCGCAGGTGCAGAGCCTGCCACCTCTCTGTCTGACATACTGTTTGTTCTAAAATGTACAGACACTGTTTGATGAAGATATCTGTATATGATAAATACACACCCTTGGGTGGCTTGGGTAACCCTTGGATATAAATTGCGCTCCACAAATGGCCAGGAAAAATTTACTTGTATGTGTCGTTTAAAAACACTGTGTGTTTTACTAACTGTAAAAGCACAAACAGGCCTAATTAACCTTCGGACATGAATTATGCTACAAGAAAAATGTATTTTTTTTGGCGTTTAAAATGACGGTTTCTTGGGATCCCACGCTGAAAAACAAGCTTAATTAACCCTGGATGTAAATTGCGCCAAAGATTGACCACCCCAAACTACTAGCTTTGTAGCGTGTTACATATGGCTGTGTTTTTTACGCTAACAACAAGAGAAAATTTTAATTAACCTTTGCTTGTGAATTAGGCTACAGGAAAAATGTATATTTTTTGGCGGTGAAAAAGACGGTTTCTTGGAGTCACCACAGCTGAACAACAACGCTTAATTAACCCTGAATGTAAATTGGCCCAAAAAATTGAGCAGCCAAAAATAAAAGTGGTATTTGTATTGTAAAAACGCTGTTTCTTTAAATGAATAAAACAGGAATGGCTTAGATCCCCCTTGGATATTCAATGTGCTGTGAGCAATAGGATTTAAATGTATATGCAGCTGCCGTGGACGCACACTGGATTTCAGATCCTCAATTTCCCAAAAAAATCAGAAAATAGACGTTAAGAGAAGCAGTCTCTGAGACAAGCTGAGACACCCCACAAAAATCGCTATATAAAAATCAGTTCTTCAGTAACAATTTAGCGGCGGGCGAGCCCCCTTCACCCGTTCAGTACAGTGAGCGGTATGAGGGTCCCAGCGTTGCGCCCGGATCATGTAGTGCGGGGGTGACGTCACAGAATCCCGCCGGTCTCTGATTGGCTTCATCTCTGCACAAAGTCATGTAGGCTATGCCCCTTCTTCCTCCCAGAGTGCTTTGCCCCATATAGCGCCATGTGCTCGCAGCCATTTTATCAATCAAAAAGAAAACTTCGTTTCACCGAAGTACCCAAAGTTCGACTTCGTTCAGAACCGAAGTTTTCCTGAAATTCTAAACGAATTCCACTTCGTTAGAATCGATTTACCCATCTCTAATAGTTGGCACAAAATGAACATTATTTCTTAGGGGTGGGGTTAAATTAACTAAATGAGACCCAGACACTTTTGTTCTTTTTAATGCTCTGCCAGGCCTTTACTGTAGTGGTTTTCACTTGCTGTTTGATTGTGGGCCTTTCTCTGAAGTTTAGGGTTTAACGCGTGAAATGCATGCTCAATTAGGTTGAGATCAGGTGACTGACTTGGCCATTCAAGATTATACTGCTTTGCTTTAATAAACTCCTGGGTTGCTTTGGCTTTATGCTTAGGGTCATTGTCCATCTGTATTATGAAACGCAGACCAGTTTGGCTGCATAAGAGCACATACAGTACTATGTGTGTGAATACTCTCCAGGATGTGGACTTATCAATATCCAAATCCAACAAAGAGAAGACTGCATGAAAGTACATACACGGCACGGTGCAAGCCACAAGAATAAAAAGGATAGATTGGACTTTGCTTTAAAAAAAAAAATAAAAAATGAATCTTAAAGCCAGCACAGTTCTGAAACATTCTTTGGACAGATGAAACCAAGATCAACTTCTACCAGAATGATGGAAAGAAAAAAAAATTATGGCAACGGAGTGTTACAGCTCATGATCCAAAGCATACCACATCATCTGTAAAATACGGTGCAGGCATTGTGATGGTTTGGACATGCATGGCTGCCAGCGATACTGGGTCACTAGTGATTATTGAAGTATTCAGAGACACACTGTGTGCTCAAATCCAGCCAAACTGATTGTCCATCTGTATTACGAAATGCCAACCAATGACACTAAACAAAGGGAATCAACCCAGGAGTTTATTAAAGCAAAGAAGTGAAAAATTCTTGCATGGCCAAGTCAGTCCCCTGATCTCAACCCAATTGAGCAGCATTTCACTTGTTAAAGATTAAACTTCAGTCTGAAAGGCCCACAAACAAACACTGAAAACTGCTGCAGTAAAGGCCTGGCAGAGCTTTAAAAAGGATGAAAACACAAACACATCTGGTGATGTCCACGAGTTCAAGACTTCAGGCAGTCATTACCAACAAAGGTCAATCTTCAGAGAGTATTTACGGCACTCACCCAACTTCTTCTGCAAAAATCCTTTTATTGGAACATAAAATCAGGGAATCGGCACATTTCACAAACACAGCCAACAGCCGTTTCACGTCCTCCGACGCTTTCTCAAGGCATCGTTTTCTCTTTTGAATGGGATTACCAACAAAGGGTTTTCAACCAAGTATTAGAAATTAACATTTTATTAACAATTATTTAATTTGTCCAAATACTTTTAGTCACTTTAAAAACACGGTGGAATTCCTAAACCCTTCATCCAATTTTAATGTGGATACCCTCAAATGAAAGCTCAAAGTCTGGAGTTTATGGCCATTACATAACTAAAATGTGAATATGTTTCAGTAAACGGGTACAAAAAACAAAATTTGTGTTCGTATCCAAATATATATGGACCCAACTGTACATCACCTATACTTACTGCAGAGCTGATCTGGGTCTGTTAAGACCCAGCAGTTACTGAGCCCGGAAGTAGACATTGACCGCTGTCTCACTATATGTTGGAGCAGAGATAAACAGCCATTGCCCGGGTGGTAGGCAAATAGTTAAAGGGATCTTCTGACAGTTCAAAATGCTTTTTTGTTTGTCGCGGCATGATGAAAAATAGAAAAGAATCATACTCCCTGGACGCTCTCGTTCTGTCACGGTAGCGGTCCAGTTCATCCCGACTGCACTTGTAATGTGAACAATGAACATTCACAGTTACAGCCAGGATGAACTGGACCGTCACTGCAATGGAATGAGAGAGTACAGGAGGTAAGTAGAATTCTTTTTCTCTTTTTTACATCATGTCCCAGCAGACAACAGACCATACTGAACTGATGGAACACCCTCTTAAAGAAACACTCCGGTTGTGTTCACAAGTCAGAATTTTTCCAACAGAGAAAAGTGACGCACCATCTAAAATCCTTTAAACTTTAAATCCTTTAAGCATAAAAGGATTTTGCAGTGACATCTGCAGCAACTCTACACAGAACCCAGCTATCAAACCTGAAATTAGAGCAGATCCAAGTCCGAGTAGCAGCATGTCTCTTTTCCATGTCAGAGATATAAGATTTGCGGTGGAAGGGAAAAAGAATGCTGCAGTTGACTATTCGAACTATGGCTTGAATCTCCCACTCAAATGGATGGGATACAGGTTTTGACACAGATCAGCATTAGTATCTGTTGTGTGAACATATCCCAAGGATGCTGATTGGAGTTATTTGTAGTGTGTGTTTGTTTTTTTATTGCTGTTAAATGTCATTTCTAATTTCTAGTAAAGAATATGGTCAGTAAAACTACCCAGCCATGAATGTACACAAAAAAAAAATGAAGTGACAGCACCTACTGATAAAATTAGGGGAGTGGTAGATCTTTTTTCTAGCCCTCCAGCCCATTGACTATTGGTGATGTTAGTTCACCTGCAATGCTACTGTACCTCTATACAGTAAAGTGGGGGTGGAGGGCTATTTAAAAAAAAAAAAAAAAAATTTGCTCCCTCAATCTCCTGGTGTCTTCCTGGTCCCGGCAGTCGGAATATCACCGACTGGCTGCAGAGGTCACGTATCTTTTCCTGACATTATGCATCTTTTCCTGTTAGGCTTTGTTCAACCCGCGTAATTGTGGGACGTATTTCCCCGCATTCGCCGGGGGTTGGGAGGGGGGGAAGGGGGGGGGGCGTGGCATCGCGGCCCTTTAAGACACTCATTCTCAGCGCGTATACGCCTGAAAAATTGAAGTCATTCTTCAAGTCGCCTAAATTTTTCGAGTGGGGAGAGGAGACGTTATCCTAGTTTTTCTTGGAATGGGATTACCCTAAGACTGGGCGTTTCTCCCCCGTATTGGCGCAGTCGGGGCAAAATACGGGGGTTAAAAATGTCCCAATTAAGCCTGTGAACTAGCCCAAGAAACAAAACCAACATCCCCCGCTAAAACAAGAAGCAGTAAGTGAGGTCACCAGCCGGCCACTGCTAGGCTTGGTTTTGAAATTGTGTCCAGGACCTTGGGGGGCTTCCCCTGGGTTTCCAGGGGTCTGCAAAGGAGTTCTGGTTTTGCTGCTATTTCCACGGAGGAGAAACAGATTCGCCTCCACTTTAATCTTCTGCCATGGCATGCTTCCGTGTACGCTATCCTGTGAGGTGAAATAAGGGGGCCTACTTATTTCACCGAGCCCCGTACAGGAGTACACCCTGTACGGTGGCCCTGTTTGTCGGACCGCCAGGGGTCTTAAAAAAACGCCCGGCAGAAAACCCATGCAGTGGGGACCACTGCGTGGGTTTTCCATAGTGGTCCGTATTAAAATTTGTCAAAACCGAAAACCATCTGAAAACCTGTGCAGTGGGGACAAGCCCTAACGCTACAAATACTCGAGATGATAAATTTCACCTTCCTGCATTTTACACATTGGCCTCTTCTGTCTTTAGATCTAGCTCAGCTTCTTATGCGTTATACAGTTTTCTGGCAGATCCAAAAGTACATCAAAACGTCTAAGTACAACAATTGCTAAACCTAAGCGGAGTATGTGGCAACATTCGTTTTACTACAACCAAACTCACCAAGCTACACTGTGGGTTTACAGGTCTATTACGTTCATACCACTCAGGTTACAGCAGGAAAACTGTATGTAATAAAGGTTTCCTATCATTTTCGAGTCGCTCTTAGGCCAACGTAACGCTACAACGGAGACCAAATGTACACAATTCTGAAAATGACCACAAAAGATCAAGTAAAGATAAACCTTAGAAATGCATAGAAATAATGAATCCACTTTATTTATAAAGAAGGTAGAGGGGATATTTCATCATTCATCTCTGACCACAGCATAGAAAGTCCTTGGTATTCATCTGGCCATACCCCAGCGTTGTCAGCATTCTCATCAATGGAACCTACAGACAATACAGAGTTTGCCAAGATTGGAAAGACTAAACCATGGAAGATCCACAAAGGAAACACTTATTTGGGTGCGTTTACAAAGCAAAGACCAATACTAGGCGGATTTCCCGACTGATACTTCTTTTTTGGCACGCCGGTGCAAGGGGGATGGGGAGATGTCTTTTGGCTGCAGTTTGCAGATTCAAGCAGTCTCCGTTTGCACCCACATGTTTATATTCTGCCTGAAAACCGGGCGGAAGAATGAACATGTTCTAAGTTTTTCGGATCCCCAGCGGTGTTTAAAAAAAAAAAAAAAAAAAAACACGGCGGAAAAACTGTGCAGTGTGGACTGGTGCACTGATTTTCTATTAGAGTCTATGGGGGAGTGTTGCATGTCTGTTTTCAGACCCCCGGAAAAAATGACCATTAAGGATATGTTCACACGGCGTCTTCACTCCATATGAACATACGCTTTTCAGATGCATCTCTGGGTCCGTCAGAACGGACCCAGACACGCATCTAACAATTAGCAGTGACTTTATCACTGCCAGCAATGACAGATACGCAGCGGTGTTCGCATGAGAGATCGCCGCTGCGTGTTTGCATGGTGCCTGTCGGGTCCGTCTTGCGGATGCGATCCAAGAAATGACATGCAATTCTTCCGCAAGACGGAACGGACAGGCGCTTTGCAAACACGCGGTGGCGATCTCTCATGTGAACGCCACTGCGTGTCTGTCATTGCCGGCAGTGATAAAGTCACTGCTAATTGTTAGACACATCTGAAAAGCGGATGTTCATACGGATGCAAGACACCGTGTGAACATACCCTAACCCTTGCCGTGGGGACAGGTCCTTATTGTTGGTAGCAATAATCTAAATATTTCCATGTCCTACTGTAAACATGATACATAGCCCTCAGGTAATCGTGATCAGACATTCATCTGTACCAACACCTTAGTACATAGCCTACAAATTGGATTCAGGAACAAAAGACAAACACAGACCTTCACTAGAACGCCCCCCAG